>WUAW01002703.1:8176-39579 GCA_017165845.1 Thaumetopoea pityocampa | reverse complement strand
TACCCTTTCTATCATTCAAGTATTTGTCCCATTGTCCCGTACACCCTGTATATTAAGTCCACATATACATTGTTATGCTCTTATACAGATGCCGATCAATGTAATTAATTATTAATATGCATATGACCGTCTACCATCGCTAGGTCAGCGTGGTAGTCTAATCCCCTCTCGATAAGAGAAGGTCAGTGCCTCTGTAATGGAAACGAATACGGACTGAAGGTGAGAATGACGCATATTATAATTTCAAAAATGTAGATGCGAGCTCTGGATGCGAACTGGAGATCTACGACTTGACAGTGCACGGTCATATCACTAGGCTATTACTGCTTAATACTGATACTGGTGATACTTCATCTACACCCTTAGTTCCCAAAGTGGTCCGAGTGGACCCCCAGGTGTCCACGGGAGACTCGACGGGGTCTACGTTGGCGTACGCAGATTTCCATAGTTAGATCTAATCTTCGCATTTTTGTCGAGTTTTGGGAATATGGTAGAAATGTAGCTGCAAGGTCCACCGGAACCAGTTAAATTTTGAAAGTGGTCTATGAGAAAAAAGTCTGGGAACCTCTGATTTACACTATTATAAAACTGTTAAATGTCAAATTTTCTGAATCGAAGATATTTAAAAAAATAGACTACATTAAGGGCTTCTAAAACCAAATCCGCCGATATTTGTTTGTTTGGGCTTGACGCAAAAACCAGCGGGTAGATTTTGGTTAAACTGTTACTATTCCAACTTAAATACTGCGACATGTTTTATCAAAATCGATCAAGAGGAATTGAAGATACAGCTCGATCCCTGTTTTAATAGCCGCCGTTAAGGTATGAGAGCTCAAGTAAAAGTTCTAAGACTTTTTATATAAATCCATGATTGTTTCGGGATTTCCTATGTAGCTGAAAACTGACATTTAAGCGGGTGGTGCCGCGGGTAAAAGCTAGTTATATAATAATTGCGTAAATAATAGTTACGATACCGGCGTGTATTGCGGCGGGTTCTTGAGCGCGATCTTGTTGGTGTTCTTGCCCTGGAAGCGCTGGATGAGCGCGGTGATGCCGTACGAGAAACGGAACGACAGGTCCTCCTGGAAGTCGGCGCACAGGTTGTCGCAGTTGAGCCGGTACAGCACCTCGAAGGGCTGCTGGTGCGGCGTGATGTAGCTCGCCGCGGCCGCGCGCTTGTGCGCCGGCAGGATGTTGTACATGCGCTCTGAACACAACACAATCGCTTGTTTTACACGACCTGGCACAAGCGTTTACAAATGTAAAACATAAAAATATTATTTCTTGGCAACACTTGGTAAATGTCAAAAAGATGAAAATATAATGTCATTTATTCCCAAAGCTTGTTTTGTTGTAAAACACCTTGTTTTATATTTGACTGATATTATTAAAAGGAACACTGATATTGCATATTTAAAATCTCATATTGTAATCAGGCGTCTAATAGATATTATGAAACATGTCAACATCAGACTAATATCGTCTATATCAAAGAAGTAAATTAAGTTAAAGACGAATTTCGTCTAATTCAATTACATCAAAGGATGAATTTTGTCTATTTTATCTACATCATAGAAGGACATAGTCAATGTCGAAGACAAATTTCGTCTAATTCGTTTACGTCAAAGAAAGATATCGTAAACATCAAGGATGAATTTTATCTATTTCATAGAAGCACGTTGTGAATTTCGTCTAATTTGTCTATGGCAAAGAAGGATGTAAACATCAAGGATGAATTTTATCTATTTTATCTACATCATAGGACATTGTTAACGTCAAAGACGGATTTCGTCTAATACGTTTACGGAAAAGAAGGATACTGTAAACGTCAAAGACGATTTCGTCTAATTTTTTTTTATTATAAAGATAACTCCCGCATTAGGATTAATTCCTGTGTCGCGGGGACTTTACAAACATTCAAATAACGGAAACACAGAACACCCAGACTCAGTTTGTTTACAGTAAAGAATATTATCTATGTCTAAAAAGAAATGAGCAGTAACCGGCCATCTCCTTCTGCGCCTGGTCCATCTCGTTGCCGATGTCGGCCGAGAGGCGCTTCTTGAGCCGCGAGCCGAGCCCCGCCTCCACGTGCCGGTGCAGCGCGCGCTTGTACTGCTCGAGCGCGGCGCGCTCCGTGCGGAACGGCGTGTCGTACTCGTCCACCAGCGCCGACAGCCGCCGAATCTCCTGGCTCAGCGTCAGCGACACCTGCGCATGCCATTATAAGATTAAGATAAAGCTTTAATCAACAGCTATCTATTTATTGTTTTAGATTTATACCTATTTATACCTACTGATGATTGATTGGCACAATGGTGGTGACCCTGCTTCTGTGCCAATGAGTTCCGGGTTCAAACCCGGTAGGGACAAACATTGTGTGATGAGCACAAATATTTGTATTAGATTCTAGTACCCAAGACACGGGAATTCTACTTTAGGACTAGATCAATGTATGTGAAAGTGTTCAGAATATTATTATTGCTTTCACAATGGATACTGGCAGGATTGTACCAAATAGTCAAAGGCCATAAACTAAGAAAGAAAAAGAGGGAGTAGGCACCGCCACCTTCCTGTCCAATATCGGTTCTCAAAGTGCTGCTCTGTTAAAGATTGAAAGCGGAAGTTACGGTGCAATAACGAATTTAAATATCAGCATGACTTTGCGGGAGTGAGGGATGCACGCAATTTTCAAGTAAGCACTTCATTATGAATCATCATCAGATGACGCTGCTGTTCATTACCCTGGTAGATTCTTCAGTTGGTTCTTTCAGCATCTACAGGAAGACAAATAGTGATGATATTGTTACATCAGCACCACACCGCTTACTACATAATTAACCTCTTGGGCGCGGATGAATGTTGCGCGCGCACTGTGCGGTTCAACGATAATTACGTGTAAATGGTACAGTCTACAATGTGTGACGAAAGATGCTATTATTGAACAATGATATAACGATCGTTTAATTCACATGGTGAGCAAGTGGGGTACTAGATCAGACGTTCCCAGACTGTTTTTCTCATAGACCACTTTCAAAATTTAGCTGGTTCGGTGGACCCCCTGCAGCTATATTTCTACCATATTCCCAAAACTCGACAAAAAATGTGAAGATTAGATCTAACTATGGAAATTTGCGTACGCCAACGTAGACCCCCGTCGAGTCTCCCGTGGACCCCTGGGGTCCACCTGGACCACTTTGGGAACTAAGGGACTAGAGTGAGCCGCTATAGTGGCGCGTCGTGCCTAAGAAGTTAATAGCTCCAATTTAAAACAATATTGGTGGTAATTCTGCGGTTAAAAAAACTTATTTAAATTTAGTCTCTCCCAAAATTTTTTCTAATGTCAAATGCCAAAACGAGATAGCTACAATTTTGGTACTATCAGTTTCGTTTAGACACGTCAAAATTAATAGACGCGACCGCGGAACAAACCGACTAAGGATACGTAAAAACGCAACCTTTTTTGAACCGTTTAACAGAAATGTAGGTTGGTACTAGCTAAAAATATTTGCTATCTCGTTTTGATGTCTGGCACTAAAAAAAGATAGGGAGAGTCTAAGTTTAGTTTGAGTGGTGTTACATCCGAACTGACACCATTACCTTGTGCTCAACGCTCTCGACCATGCGGTTGATCTTGTCCTTCATCTGCCGCGTGATGGTGGTGAGCTGCTCCTCTACCGCGGAGAGCTGCTCGTGTAGCACGCGCTGCTTCTCCACCTTCGCCGCCTTCTGCTCTGTAGCCGTGTTGTAAACCTACCCAATTGGAACAACGTGAACTTATATTATCTTTTGTAAGGCGTTTATGCATCTTTTTTAACACACGCACTACCGGGTGAAAGAGAGGTGCCTGCCATGCGAATATAACCGAACGAATTTGCGAATTGTTTTTAAAAAAAAAATTACTAGGGTTTCGGAAAAAGTTCATAAAACCAAACTAAAAGTGATATTTAAATAATTCAAAAGGCAACGTATTAATGTTCTTGAAATGAAATTAGACCATTTATAACGTATTATAAATTTATTTGAGTAAATTCAAATCTCAGGAGCCAAAATATATTTTTTCTTTAATTTAGTCCCTAGGATTCGTATCCGCTCGTAGTGGGAGGTGCTTTTGCAACGGTACCGCCCTACACGGATCCGTGTCACTAAATCTAATGGATAACATTGTTTCATCAGATCTAGAGACTCGATGCATCATTTCCGTGATTTTTTTCATCTCATAACAGTTAAGGAAAAATAAAGAAAAAGTTCTCACGAACAAAGTATCTTCCTTTTAATATGGAGACAATAAGAAAGTGTTAATGGACATGTTCTTAGTTAAAACCTACTTAGAAATTTAAGGTCTAGATTGTAATCTTTTATTTCGAAACGCCTCCATAGGTACTTTCAAAAATTAAAAAAAGACTCAAAACAGTTAAGAAATTTATGAGAAAACACACGGGTTTAGCTCCACGTGTGTTTGACGTTTTGTGAATAGAAGACTGGTATGGTGAGGTATTTTTTATATTACAATAAACTCTAATCTCAAAAATTTGTTGTAATAACTATTACAAGAAAATACAAATACTGACTTCAACATACTGAGACAGATTAGCAGCTAACTTCAGCCAACTGACTGAATTGACTCGAGTCCACTAATGAATGAAATGGGCATGATTGAAAAGGCAAGGGAGATTATTAATACAGGGCAGAAAAGCAACGAGGCAGGCGGGATGTTTTTACCAAAGTGCAAATGAGAGGAATGGAAATTAAAATCAATGAAACGGGCCGAATGCTTTTAACAAAGTGGAGATGAGGAAATAGAGGAGAGAAAGGAAGTGTGTTTCAAGATAGTTAAGATGAGAAAAGCAGCGTAGCATATAACGCTACACGCTATGTTTGGATTAAGTTGAGAAAAAGGAGATCAGAAAAGTGTGAAAAGAGAAAAATGTTTTCAACCTCACCATATTCATTTTTAGACAGACAAAACCCCCACACAGAACTACCGTAAGTACCACATGTCAGATTTCATCTAACTAAAAATTCTGCGGTGGCCTTTAGCGACAAATTAAGAGGCTTCGGGATCCATTGTTGATTTTCTACCGTCACCCCTTAGGGGGCTCCTCGGCTCGCTCTTTATAGCACTTCTCGGAGGAGAACCTCTGACTTGCTTCTCCTAGCACCTCAACATCTTGCTCACGGCCACATGAGTCGCTCATCCCACCGTCTTCTTTGGAGATCGCTTGTATAGCGGCTCAAAACCCCAACCCCTTACATCCGTGATATTGATGACCCTACTGCGTCCTACTCACAAGTACATACATATGTACATTATATCAACAAAACAGTCGATTAAATCTTCGCTCGCTTAAATTGTGTTCATTAAAGTTATGCGGAGCGGAAGGATCCTATGGGTCATTTCCTTGTGAATATTGGATCTAAGGCGCAAGCCATGCTAACGTTCGTCCGCGTCATGACATGCCATTTCACGACGCTTCCATATATTTTGTACGAAATAAGAAAGGGACAGCAAGACGCCCGCGCCACGTCAGTGCCAGACGCCATTTCTGTGTGACTCGCGCCAAAGCTTGGCGGATTTCAGAGCTTCTATTCAGCGCTTGCGGTTTGTCCTGTAGGCTCGCAGACACTGACCTGCTCGAGGGCGGCCATCACCTCGGCGGCGATGTTCTTGCCACGGCGCGAGTGCTGCGCGAACTTGGTGCGCACGGCCGACTGGCTGATGCACTCCTCGAACTTGCGCTCGAAGTCCACGAACTCAAAGTAGCGCACCTGGTGGCCCTCCGCCAGGATCGGTGCTAGAACATATACTAACAGTCAATTGTCGTGCACGCAGACCTAGCACGTCATCCTTAGAGATAATAGCAGAGTGGTCAAACGTATATTTTACCTTCACAAGGTCATGTGCATATACATCTATATCTGAGCTGAATTTCAAAAATTGAAAACTATTTATCATTAAAGTGCTCTACTGTGCGGTTTAGTTGCGAAAAACACAATATTTATATACATTAATAAAAAGGCTTTAATGATTTTATTAGTAACAAAGAAAGGGTAGTTTGACAATTTTTAATTTGTGTATGTGGTGGATGTGTGTATACATACAGGAGACAGGCTTCTCGCGCTCGCGCATGCGCGTCAGCAGCGCCTCCTTGGCTGAGATAAAGAAGATGCGCTCCTCGGCTTCCTTGGGCGTGCACACGCGAAGCTCACGCGACAGGAAGTCCACGCAGCGATTCGCGTGCTGCGTACGCACCTGCACACGCCAATATCGCACATTCTTATATCGGAACTACGCTAAAAAGGGTTTTCCATACTGCCCTCCGTTTACTAAAAGACCGTTAAGTGATATTTTGTGAAATTTGAGTTATATATACTAAGTAAAAGAGCATCTTTTTCTCTATCAATCAGTCCGGGTCATATTTTCTATATTTATTTAGCTAAACAATCTGAAGACTGCACTCAGCAAACTACATCATTTTTGAGATCATTCAACACTTAAATACGTTTATGCCACTTTATAAAATATATATAAACTTAAAACGATATTATTACACTAAGCACTAAAACGATATTATTACATAAGACCCATAAAATGTAAGCAAAACAACAAACTCCTAATTTGGTCTATCGAATATAACTATGTCTCTTCATTGTCTTGGGACATTATTTCTTACGTTTTTGATAATAACTCTAAATTAGGTTTATTCACTTAACGGCCTTTTAGTAATTGGAGGGCAATATAGAAGACATAATGGCCGAAAACCAATACCATACAAGTGATCCCTGAGCGGTATGCAAGGCTCAGTTTGTTTTACGCATCTCGAGGGCACGCTGGGGAAGCAAAACGTTCAGATGTATTCGTTGAAGTGAGAAAAACGCAGAGGTATCAGAGAAGTTCCAGTGCAAGGCCGGAGCCCTTCTCTTATGTGGATGTCAGCTGACATAGAGATTTTAGTCGGTAGCAGTATGACACGCGTTCGGGTACACCGCTGCGACATAGTCATATGCGCGATATTTACCCTGGCAAATAGGTTCATCATCATCCACACATCTACAGTCCACTCCGCGGCACGGGTCTCCTCTCAGCGGTTGGGCTCTAGTCTACCAAGGTGGCCTAATGAGAATTGACAGATTTCACACGCCGTCGAGAAAATCTCTCAGGTATCCGGAAACCTCAGGTATTAAGAAACCTATTTCTTCGCGATGTTTTCACTGTTTGAAGCGTTATTAATTACTAGCTTTTGCCCGCAACTCCGCCCGCGTGAAAGTCGGTTTTCCGCTACATAAGAAATCCCGAAACAATCCTAGATTTATATAAAAAGCCTAAAAACCACTATCTCTTGAGCTCTTCGTACCTTAACGGCAGCTACTAAAACAGTGATCAAGCTGTATTTTTAATTCTACTGGACCGATTTGATAATACATGCGCATGTACCTTTAAGACTGTGACAGTTCCAAACTGAATCTACCCACCAGTTTTTGCGTGAAGCTCGAACAAACAAGCAAACAAACATTGATGGATTTGGTTTGAGACGCTCTTAATTAGTCGATCTGAGTACTTTTTTAAACATCTTTAATTTGCAAAATATAATATTTAGCAATTTTATAACAGTATAGATTAAATTAATAATAACCACATGATTCTGAAAGGTCAGAGGTGCGTGCCTCGGAATCGAACCTGAAATCAAGATTTGGCATGCATACTCATGTCACTAAGCTATCACTGCTACATACATCGTACCAATAGATTATTCTAATATAATACAGTATGTTTATTCACAGCAACGTACTCGAAGACCTTTACTAATATCACTTCTATTATAGCATATGCACTAATTAACGTCGAAGTCTAATGCGCGTAAAACAGTGAGTCCCAGCTAGTGTCACAATGACGCTGATCTCAACTGGCATTGTGGAGGCTTACGGGGATGATGTCATATGAACCCGCGTCAAAGTTGCATCATCAGCAATAACAGCAGACCCTAACTTGGGCGCTAGGGTGAACATGAACATGATAGGAGAGAAAATTGTTAATTTTTCTCATAAGTACCTCCTGGGCGAGCGAACTGCGCTGGGCATCTTTCGAATCTACCGTACGAATGCGATAACTAAAGCCATCTGTTGTAGAGTAGCTAATAGATTAATACTCGTTACTAAACAACAGATGGCAGTATATGACACTGTTAACATACTGATATATCGAGGTTCGATGAAAACGTGTTAGTAAAAAAATATGTTCAAATGTACCATATACCTGATCCAAGTACTCCGGCTCCGAGGCGGAGGCGTCCCATCGATTGTTCAATATGAAAATGTTCGGTTGCGATATTTTTGTCGATACTTTGTGAAAGAAATTCTTTTCCTGTATAAAAAAGTAACATTACGCATTATTATTTGTAAGTTTGTAAAAATGCAGCGTATACCATGGACAGCAAAACATACTAATAAATCTATCCTACACCAGCTCCAAACCCAAACTCATTTCTCCACTATTTCCTGCTAACCAATTCTTTAATTTTTTGCTAATTCTGCTGTGTAGCCCGGAAATACACAGATAATATCGATAATTTTGTTGTGATAGGGAAAATAAATGGCAAAATAGCAAGCAGTTGATATCAAGGCACTGATGCGACCAAATGAAGGTTCTAATAGGAATCCTTGTTTTTTAACAATTTAAAATACCTAGAGCATTTGGACACAACGAGAGCAGGTAAGACAGAATATGGGGCTCGCACTCACTAAAATCATTATTTTTCCTGATCCAAACAATGTTCGATTTCAATTGACCAAACTCGATATCCGAATGAATGTCAACTCCCTATAACCACTAAGACAAGCTGAATATAAACTAGCTCACCAATAGTTCTATTAAAACATATTAAGGTAGACATCTGTGTCTCTGCACTACCCATAGGTTGAGTGGTAGAGAGTGCCCTTGGCATTAAGTCCGCATTTACATACATAATGTACTAGCTTCTTCTCGCGGCTCCGGCCGCGTGAATGTCGGTTTTCCGCTACATGGGAAATCCCGAAACAATCGTAGATTTATATAAAAAGCCTTTGGAACCGCTTTTACTTGAGCTCTTGTACCTTAACGGCGGTTATTAAAATCTTCAATTCTACTGGATCGATTTTGATGAAACATGCCGCAGTATTTAAGTCGGAATAGTATCTATAAGACTGTAAGCGTTTGACCAAAATCTGCCCGCTGGTTTTTGCGTGAAGCCCAAACAAATAAACAAACAAACATACATCCGCGGATTTGATTTCAGAAGCCCTTAGTCGATCTGAGTAGCTTGTTTTTAAAATCTTTGATTTTTGAAAATTTGTCATTTAACAATTTTATAACAGTAATGTATGAAGTGTAAATAAATAAATATTAATAAAGTGAAGAAGGATGATTGCGCAATGGTACTCACAGTGACCATTAAGGTGGACTCGGCGTTGGCGACGAGCACAAACACATCGGCGTCGAGGCAGTACTTGTCGATCCACTCGTCGAGGTTGGGCGTCACGTCCACGCCGGGGCTGTCCACGAGCACCACGTCGTCGCGGAGCAGCGCGCACAGCTCGCGCGGCCAGTACACGTGCACCAGCGAGCACTCCTGCAGTCGGGTCGCGCACAGCGCGTGCCCCAGTTGGGATACCGACTGTGGGACAGTCAAAAAATATATGTTTATATGGTATAGGAACTGATTACGTTATTCTTTTTAATTTTAGACTTTTTTATATGCAAGCAATAGAACTGTATTTTGTTGTCTTCCACCTATTGTTAATAATTATCTGTATTTTACATTTGTATTTTGAAATCATTAAATTTGAAAAAAACCAATAATGTTAATTTGCATTGTAATTTTCGCTCTATCATTTGCTGCCGACAAAATCGTTTGAAGTTTTTAATGGAAGTACGAAAACTGGAAATTGCACACTATCAGGCAACACAAGTTAAGCCTAACTTTTGTCATTGTATATTATTAAAATAAACATTATTCATACATATATTACAGAAATTATTATAGAACTGGATTTATTATAACAGGGTATTTATAAAACGGTGACAGATGAGCTTTCGAGCCTTCACCTTACACCGATGTGA
This sequence comes from Thaumetopoea pityocampa, assembly GCA_017165845.1. Classification (NCBI taxonomy): domain Eukaryota; kingdom Metazoa; phylum Arthropoda; class Insecta; order Lepidoptera; family Notodontidae; genus Thaumetopoea; species Thaumetopoea pityocampa. The sequence continues at coordinate 29,483 of WUAW01002703.1, read as the reverse complement.
TCATGGATTGGATACCATCTCAAGATTTAAAAAAAATCTATAATTATATAATTATCACTTACTTTCGATGAAGGAAAATATGGTGAGAAAACATAGTTTATACCCAAAATATGTCAATAGGCATATTTATTTGGTTATCACCACAATTCATGGTCAGGAAGTACTTAATATTTTAGCTTGTCAGGCAAATAGGCTTATGTACACGGGTGGGTAGTGTCTCTCTCTACTCCGTCCGAGATAGTAGTATCCTATATCCTATAGTACTTTTTCCAAATTCCATATTCTTTGCTTTTCTTTCTTTTCGTGGGAACGCATTGAGGAACTTTGACAGTTTTGAACCTTATAAAAATTGCGGCGTCGTGGTTCGCCACTCTACACGTCTCATTTCCCGCGGGGGCGAAAAATGGGCTACGGATAGACACCTTGCTCGTAGCAAGTGGAAAGAAGTGGTCTCTGCATACCCCAATTCTTAGGTAGTATATTGATCAGTATCCTCGCCTGTCACATGGGAGAACGGGGTTCGATTCCTCGCTGGAGAGTCAGGGAAGAAGGCGTGATTGTGTTTGCATCACAATTCATCACATAAGTATTCGTTAAAAATCTACAGGGTCGGACAACGTCTACAAGGATGGAGCACCGGGCAACAGCTATTTGTTAATAATTCTTTTGGAAAAGTTTGGATTGACTGAATTCAAATGCCAATCCTTCGAATACAAGGCAAGTAAAAAACCAACTGGACCAACATGACTTTTGAGGCTTTTACTCATTACTATGGTGTAGAGTTGCGGACTTTGGATATTATATCGGATGGCTTGTACTTCACACTCAATCTAAGGATAGGGAAACTCACGATTTTAGTTCGGCGGGGTGCACTGTAAGCCTCTTCAGCATAAATCTTTATAGTACCTGCACGTTAAGCTTCTCCTCGGAGCCCTCGGTGCGTAAATATGACTCGTCCGTGTCGGAGCCTTCCACCTGCAGGAAGCAGTTGGTGGTGTGTCCGATACCGCTCGGCAGGATCTTGTCGTGGAGCATCGCGTTTATCACCGTGCTCTTACCGTTACTTGTCCTAGAGGGAACACATATAACGCGAATTTTATTACTTCCTAGTTCAATTGTGCTTTTCTGTGTTTCGGAGTAGACATAAAATAGTGTCTAGACCGGTGTGTGGATGACGCTAACCGTCACAGGGATTGTGGAAGCTACAACTGTACTCCTGGAATAACAATAGACTCTAACAACTTATGTTGGGCTAGACATTGATTTCGCTTTAATAGCGATATTTTCAGGCACACTGTCACTTGCTGCCATAAAAATTGCTTGAAGTTGTTAACAGGAGTGAAGGAGCTGACTGAAATACAGCACTGCACGCCTCATCTTACAGTATATACTGAACTTGCTCCCTATTCTTACTAAATATTGATCAGCAATTATTTTTTTGCAAAGAAAACTTTGCAATTGAGACACCGTTAAGAGGCAATAAAACAGGCAAAATCACATTCTATTTTATTATATTAATGTAGAAGTGAGCATATGGAAATATAAAGTAACAGTTGTATAAAAGCATTTCACCTCAGAACTTCCCATCAGGGATATGTTCGAGATGTTATGTATGTCTATTACTGACCTGCCAAAGAAAGCAACCTTCATGTGATCCCGCTTAAGCACCTCCCGTATAGCCTGCACTTTGGACACGTACGCTTCCACGTTAGCCAGGTCTTGCTTCGATGCGACGCCATTCTCACCGGACACCGCTGCAAGTCACCGATAAGCTTCATACATATGTATCTTCCAAATACCGATCCTTACAGTACGGCAGCACTCAAGAGATTCCAATAGTGGTTATGGTTAATCGACAATAAGCAAAAAACTAATTTCATGCCACACCTATTCATTACCGTTTCGAATGCATCACTAGTTATAAGTTTGTTTGATTTTCAGTAATTTAAATTACAAACAAGTGTTAAACTCTGGCATAATGTTGATTTTTAGTTGCTGTAAAAACATTCACAGATATGTAGGTAGTCGCAATTTATTCAGTGAAGTTACATTGGACGAATATACTCGATAGCAATTCCGAGTCATGTTGTATGTACTAACTTTTTATTGCAAAAATTGCATGGTAGCAACGAAAACATGACTAAGTTCTGACATATAGGTACGCAAATCGCGTGGTTGTATGACACTGGCATAATAATTATGCCAGTCCATTTCTTTCTGTGGATACTTTGAGATCTAGCTGAAGAATGCATCAGGATAATGAGGAACAGCGTTAACCTACGCTTCAACCAACATCCATAACGATCTTTCAAACGCCTGCCAAGCTTAGAGAATATGGCAAACACTTCCCTTTTATCCAAGAACCTAGGTCCAGCAGTGGACTTCGCCACATACGGACCGATAATGATTTATTAATGTGGCCTAGGAATGCGAACGGTTCTATGATGGTTGGGCAGAAAGCGAGTTGGCAGAAGACGAGTGATTTTAGTAGATCTGACATATCCAGACTCTCAGTGGGTCAGAATGCAGCAGGTATTTTCACTAATCAAAAAAAAAGTTTGCAAGCGCGAGTCGAATCATAATATTGAATCTAGCTGCGTACTCTCTCGCCTGTCTCACAGCTATTATATAAAAGGCGCGGCCAATGAGTTCCATGGGAGCTACGTATATAAAATTCTAGCTTTTGCCCGCGGCTCCGCCCGCATGAATGTCGGTTTTCCTCTACATGGGAAATTCTGAAAAAATCATAAATTTATATAAAAAAACTTAAGAACTACTTTTACTTGACCTCTCGTACCTAAGCGGCAACTATTAAAATAGGGATCAAGCTGTATCTTCAATTCTACTGGACTGATTTTGATGAAACATACCGCATTAATTACGCCGGAATAGTACCTTTAAGACTGTAACAGTTTACTCAAAATCTACCCATTGGTTTTTGCGTGAGGCTCGAACGAACAAACAAACGTCGACGGATTTGGTTGATCCCTGTTTTAATAGTTGCCGCTTAGGTACGAGAGGTCAAGTAAAGTGGTTCTTAGGCTTTTTTTTATGAATGTATGATTTTGATGGGATTCCCCATGTAGCGGAAAACCGACATTCACGTGGGCGGAGTCGCGGGTAAAAACTAGTTTATTTATATAGGTCATACACAATTTATAATTGTGTACCCCTTATGCCAAGGCATTCTCTACCATCCATCCTTTTTTATATCTATTTTTTCTGTCTTGTTGTCGAAATCCAGTTAGCATAATGCTATCCCACTTGTACTGGCAGAATAAAACCGAACTCCTCACTGAAATGTCAATATATAGTTCATGCGTTTCAATAATTTATTAAAATGTGAAATCATAATATACTTGGAACTTCTCAGACCGTCGCGTCAGGAATATAGTGGTGATTCTATATGTGGAGTATCCGCGTTTATTTGCATTCAGTAGTTTAAAACACCAATCTTAGAGCTCTATAACAAACCATTGGTCTGGACATTTGCCAGAGTAGCCTTTACGCAACTCATTCTACTATAGAAACCAATACATTCATTTCTCTAGCCTTGACCTATGAAGAAAACAACCAAACTAAGCGGTTTTTATCATATATGGGGCATGTGGTTTAATGGATGAGGGTTCATGCCGTATTTACTGCTGTGCCTTTAGAATCAGTGCAAAGAGGTGAGGTCCGGGCATTTTTGTACTCCTAAAAATGCTATGCTTCATTGGTAACATACTTGCATACACTTAAAAAATAGTTTGAAATACATGCGGGCATTGGGCCTCAGAGGGCAAGACATATAGCTCGCAGAACCAATGGACGTTGGGAATCTAGTGTTGGAGTGTCCAATGTGGATTGACCCTCGACTAGGTAGATTGGATCAATGATCTAATTAAAGTCAAGTGTAATCGGTGGATGAAAGTGATGAAGTGACAAAGATTTACGGTTAAACCAAACCTGTCTGACCAACTGTTAATAGAGTTAAGGTCCCTATTAACTGCATCTAGAGCAGTTGCTATATAGCTAACATCTGCTTGAGAATAACATTATAGGTTATAAACATACAGATGATCGAACACTGAAGGTTTGAAGTTAACAAATTAATGACAATAAAAAACAACAATGGAGTAAAAATTCAGTTTTGAGGGACTTCAGAGTCAATATCACACCATAATGAATACAATTCATTGATGTGTAAGGGCTGCTGATGACCCTGAAGATAAGTGGAGAACCAGTCAAGTGCTACTGAGAATACCATGTAATAAGAGAGATAGAGTAGATAAGAGAATGTAATGACAGACAGTATTAAATGGCTTTGAAAAATCTACCAGTCAGTAACCTTCCCATCCTCCATCCCAATCCTAATGTTACCAGATACTTTCAAGAGAGCCATAACAGTTCCATGGTCTGACCAAAACCTGACTGAAAAGTGGCTTAACAAACTTGTTAAGCTCCTTTTCATTGATATAAATAAAATGTGAAAGTTTTTTCTGAGCACAAGCTTCAAGAAGTTGGGTAAGAAAGGGAGGATTAGATATAGGTTGAAAGTGATTAGGAAGAGAAGGATTAGTAATCTTAGGAAGGGGTAATTTTGACCTTACACCAAAAGGATGGAAAAGTACTAGTAGTAAGGGAGAAGTTTATTATATAAGAAATCGTAGGAAGATGATCCTGAATAGTTAAAATCATACAGGGGTTAATATTGTAACCAATAACATTTGATTTAATGGATTTTTTTTATTTCCTTAGCAGGTATTAAAGAAAACTGAAAGGGATATTGGGAGGAGGTAAACCAGCCAAGTAGTCAGCCTTGACATTTGGTTTGATGATTCATTCAGTGATTATTATACCATAGAGGAACACAATCTATCTATATATGTATCTATGAATATCTTATTTTAAAAAATCTTACTTGCTTTGCTCCTAATATATTTACATAGCTAGGCACACATTAGCAATATACCCTCTTTAATTTAATTTAATTAGGTCTCTAATCTCATGCAACACACATATTAATCTTCATCTGACCTATTAAAGGCAATTATAATAGTGATTCATCAAGTTAATAGTAATATATATTGATTGGTAAAGTTTTATGTTTTGTGAAGTAGGTACATAAATATCAGTCACATAATTTTATCAATCAACTTTTACAAAACTTCCACGAGGAGTAATATTTACAATATATAACTGGATGCTGGCAACCACACAAGGTTAATATTAGTCTAATAAAGGAATATGCAGTCTATAGAAACTTATGTACAATGTTTCTTGATACTCTCACATTGGCATTTGTATAAGTACCAAACAAGGAAGAAAGTGTTTCTGTACTCATTATTTGACCATTATTTGAATGATCAAATAATTAGTATACAAACATATATTATAGGGTTTACAAAGAATTGAAATTTAAAACTGATATAAATAATATAATAGCCTATAAATCAGTCTTAAATATCAACAAGTGTATTCTTTTAATTTTGCCATAGAGTAGTTGTAATAATAGAGATTATTTTGGTATAGGGCTTTCAAGATTTTTTTTAATGCATATATATGAAATATTTGCATTTATAATCTTTGTGTGGCTGTAGGCTGGTTTTCAAGAAACTGTTTTGTTAGCACGCAACTGAAACAGTCCACATAGATATACATTCTTCTAATACCCATAATACAATGAGATGATTGAAAACACAAATCTATTATAAACACAAATAGAATTGAACAGTAAGATCACTCACCATGCATAAAAGTGACAGCATCTTTAACATAGTCATCAATCTCAACAAATATATCATTGATCTTCTTTTTGGCCCTCACAAAAATCTGAAGTGGTGAGTCCACATTGGACATGTTCACACGAACAGTGCCATTGTTCAGCATCGCAACATTGTGGGGCCCATCGCCAGCCATCATAGATATGGTACGATTAACATATGCAGCCATACGGGAAGGAAATATGCACGATTGTCTTTAGACGACCTTATGGTAAACAATGCCAGCTATATAATCACTGTACTGGTTCTACAGTTAGAACAATACATGCACTGTAAAACTGCAACAAAATAGTAACAAGGCTGGTGAACGTGTGAAGCTAATGTTAACATAGACACAAATCAAAATCAATATACCTATATCATAATCAGTTTAATTGACTTCATTATATCTACTACTAGTAGAACTAGTTCTACTATCACTTTTATATCTATACCCTGTGAAATTATTATAAGGCAGTTTATAAGTATCATTTTTTTACTCTAATAAATACAGACTTATTTAACTAAATTATGATTTATCTAAATTATTATGCATCAGAAACTGTGTTTTATTAGTGGCACAAAAAGAATGCCCTCACAGGATAGCTATTAAGAAACCATTTAATCTATTTTCTTATAGTGAATAAGAAATATTTGATGTTAGTGGTATCAATTAACGTCAGTGGACAACATTGTTTATAATAGGTTAGAGAGAAGTTTCTTTAGTGTAATTAAAAATAGAGCTCAATACACAACTGAATGGCTATAAGCTCTCAACTCAAGGCTACAAGTGTCTAAGCTCTAAATCTAATGAGATTCTATTTTGGGTGGAAAAATATCTCTAAAAAATTTACATATTGCAAGTATAATAGCTCATAGGTATAATAGTCATGTGTTTTTCTTTATATTGCCATAATTTTGCCACAATGGACATGTTTTCATAAGTCAGGGGTATTCTGCTTAGCTTACTTTATTCATATGGACATAACAGTACTAGTAGGTTCTCAGAAATATATCTTACAGTTACTTAGTACTGTCTTATGGTTTGAGGTTATGTTTGTTATCCAGTTCAGTTGAGTGAAAGCTCCAAATGACTTAATTTATAAAGTAAAATGTAAAAAGGTGCAGAAAAAGCAAAACATCAAAAATAAGCGTAGTTTTATACGAAGAATTTGCACCTTATCATCTCGTTGCATCATCGCAATAGATGTTCATCTCTGATGATGCAGCCGCGTGAAAAATTTCAAACATTAAATGAATAGATGCAGAAATACATATCATAATAAGAGAAAAAATACAATGAGACGTAAAACAACTGACAGCCGCTAAATGTAAGTCAAAAATTGACTCGTGATAAAATCCATAACGTATGAAATAAAATACAGCACTATGAACAGTACACACACATTATTTAATTTACCTGTGCTTAAAGTAACATTTTACTGCTTAGGTACAAATTATTTCAGTAAAAGATACCATTGCAATTTTTTTACGAATTATTACTGTTTTCAATTTTCAACTTTTCTTACTCTGAAATTTTTTTGTTCAATTTATTTTTACTACGTTCTTATTGGTTCTTACTTTTAATATATTAATTTTAACCAATCAAATACAAGAACAATAAAACGTTTTGTATTTGCGGTTAACTTTGGTGTGTTGTAATAAATATAATAATATTTATTCGAACTTAATAAACTATTCTTTATTTTACTGTGTAACTTAAATTTTTAACATTTTTATTGATTAAATAAACCTTATATAATAGACCTAGGTCAGATATTGTACGAAATCATATTTAATATTTTAACATATTTTATAGAAGAAACAATACGTTCAATACGTTTTGTTACTGATTTCAATATCTGGTTTATATTAAAAAAATATTTGTCTTATTACCTAGTAAAAGAAACCTTGAATATAAAAATATTATCAATATCTTAAAAGGAATTTATCTTGAATAAAAATATTATGACAATAACAATGGTCATAATGTTTTTAAAATTATTTTTATTATATAATACATATTAATTAAAAAACGCTGAAACAGCAAAAGAACCCTCTTCTAATTGTCGTACTATCCTGGATGCATGTTCTCATAAATAGATACTTTGTCCTTTTTAATAGATTGAGTGATGTTGGTTGATATAGCGTCTAGCGCTTTAATAAAGCAATATATTTAAAAATAGAGTATAGCATATAATCATCTGGTTTCTCTCTTGGAGCTAAAAATATAGCATAAAAGTTCGTCATGCGCGAAAAGCGTCTTAGCGCAGGCAGCGACCGTGTTTCCGCTTCGCAGATGCTATCAGACGTTGCTTTGGCCGCTTAGCCGTCTGTTTCGTTTAGTTTAGTATAATATATCTAAGGTGATAAAGTAGCGGATTGAAAAAAATATATTACAGTCCATAGTGCGCTGTTGCTATGTACCTGCAATAATTTGAACAATACTATTGATACTTTTAGTATTATACTCATTATCATAAGAAAATCGAAACCCAATTAAATATTTGGTTTTATTCCAATAAAAATTATGCATGAATGACAAGTAATATAAAAGTAATCATTATGTATTTAACATAGACAATTCTACAAAAGAGTATTTATACCACACTCATTAATCTGTTATTAATACCTAAGTAGCGTGGCTGTCAACTTGCGTCTTGCGCTATATATAACAAAGTAGCCTGTGGCCTTGCGTCAAGATATGACCAAAAGGAGTTTTGGCGCCAACTCGACTGAAGCATCAGTTGAAATCTTATTTTGACGTTTTATATTAGTTTATTGTGATGTTTTATATATAAATTTTGTGTTGTTTGGTTTATTAATCATCAATAACCGTGAACAATATTGAAACATTGAAATAAAACTGTGACTAACATAGCAAAGTGACCATATATTTTCAAGAGAATATGTCTGCGAAAACTCATTCTCAGTCAAAGTGGTACTCATCGAGTTGACTTCAAAACTCCCGAGAACAATAAAATGTGACACACCGATATTTTATCTGTTTAACTGACGACAATATATATAGATTATTTGGCTTAAAGGTCTCAGATACCAGGCCATAAAATATTATAAAAAAAAAACATAAAACCACAGACCTGTGCCACAGACTAGTCGTGAATTGTGCGACAAATTGTCAACTTAATGGCGGATGCCGCTCGAGTTAAATTTTTAAAATTTAAACCTGGTTGTGTATGTACCTGTTTCAGAAATAATTTGTAGATTAAGCAGGCCAACTTAATTACTATAAATATGTCTCGGTCAGTCCGCGCGGAAACTAGAAATCGCGTCAAAGATGACATCAAAAGAGTAATGCAAGCCGTGGAAAAAGTTCGCCATTGGTAATTTGATAATATTTTTCGTGTAGTTTTCGTACTTTATTTGTATCTACTGAAGTAATGTGTTCATTTTATAATTCAAGGGAAAAGAAATGGGTGACTATTGGTGAAACTACGATGAAAATTTATAAATGGGTCCCGATATCCACTAATGAACAGAAGAAAAAACACGCGGCTAAACGAGAAAATAAAGAGAACACTCCAAAAAAAATTCACGATTCTTCTAACTCCAACTTTGGCATGGCAGAAGACTCCAATACATGTGAGTTTATGCAAAAATAATTGATATCAATTCAGTTTGCGGTAATTGTTTAGAAGAGGTTGTTATGGGTTTATACTTTGTGTATCAATGGCAAATTGTTGGGGATTAGTGATGTAGCCCAGAAAGTGGCCAACTGAAGGGCGGAATGCGAAGCGTCCATCAGGTCCTGCTGCGTGCAGGTGCCAGGGCACGCAGGACAAGATGTGTGGTGGGCCATGGTTTGCCCCTCTCCACATAAGCAAGCCATGTCGGTGTTATTAGAAAATCCCCACCTGGATATGTTTTCCTTGCTATGGCCAATTTGAGTTTCAAGTCTATTTAAAGATTTTCAGATTGGTCATGGCAACTGGTGACCAGGCAGGAGGTTTTCCGAGTGTGGTACAAAACAAGAAGGAAGGGGGACTCTCTCCCTCCAAAGGTCACATTGCGCATAAGATGGCTCGATTGTTAATGAGTCGACACACACCTTACAAAACTTTTGCGACCCTTTAGACATTGTGGCACAAGTTTGTGACCATTTAGTGGGTGCCGGGTATCATTGTTCATTTTCAATCTTTCAAGAGAGCCAGCCACAGCTCTGCGGACATCTGAAGGTGCTATACCAGCCAGTGGAAACAATAACCTTACCGGGGTCGGTTTTAGGTAACTAGCTTTGCATGTGCAGAGCGATCCCATACAGGACATGCAAATTCGTCGGCTGAAAAGCGCCAGGCCAGTAGTCCGCAAAACCTGTGGCGTGGCTCTCCATTTAGTAGCCGTATGATGCTGCACGAGGTTATTGCGAGTATACTCCTTCCTTTTGACATCCTCAAAGTTCTTTCGATAAATGAGTGCTCTATCCTTAGTCACACTGAGTTATTTGGGGGAGTTATTATGGGCAATAGGCACTCCGCGCCACATGATGTTAACACTACTGACGGGCAGTCGATTAATCGACTTTTGGTCTCAGCGCTTACAGACTGGTAGTTGATTATCAACTTTTTTATTTATTAATTAGATTCCAATAGGTTCCGAAACCGAGCCCGTGCCTCAGACGATCTGCGGCTGAGTGGCCGGTGAGAAGGGCATAGGATTCTCGAACCGCTACCAGTCAGTAAAATGTTAAATTTGTGACCCCTTGTGCGTTGCGAAGATGGAGTACGCATGACTCAGTTTTGGATGAATTGGGCTTGAGGGAGTTATCTGCATAATAGCAGCTCAGGTTGTTGAGTGCTTTTGTAAGGTTAGTCTCATCCTCTTCAAAACTCTTCAAAAAGTGAGAGCTAAATCATCAGCATATACAAAGCAGGAGGTATTTGGGCTGGACAGTTGGTCATTGGTATAGATATAAAAAAGTAGTGGTGCTAGGACCACTACCTTGAGGCAGACCATTTTTTGCGACCTCCAATGACTTTTGTCAGAGAGATGGTGGACCTGAAAGTGACGATTGTGGAGTAGTTCTCGGAGCACATTTATGAATTTCTGATCTCCAGTCATAGTATTGACTTTCCACAGCAACCGCCTCAGATTCACTGTATCGTATGCTGATGATAAATCAACCAATACAATAGCTATACATAGTTAAATTTAAATAATTTTTGTACTGTTTTTCTAGTTTTCATGAAATTCACTGCTAGATATAACAAGGTTTAATTTTCAATATCCATACAAATGTTTCGTAACTGTAAACATACAAAGTGCAGACATTCAGAGTACTGTAAAGTGTAGCCATAATGTACTACATTATTTTATGCAGATTTGGTGCAACAATTTATTGTCCAACAATTTGTTGCTTTTGCCCACGGCTCCGCCGGCGTGAATGTAGGTTGCCTGCTGCATGGGAAATCCTGACACAATCATAGATTTATATAAAAAGCCGGCGGCGGCTACTTAAACAGGGATCAAGCTGTATCTTCAATTCTATTGGACCGATTTTGATAAAACATCTAGCATTAATTAGGTCGGAATAGTACCTTTAAGACTGTAACAGTTTAATCAAAATCTACCCGCTGGTTTTTGCGTGAAGCCCGAAGAAACAAACAAACATCGACGGATTCGATTTCAGAAGCCCTGAATTAGTCAATCTGAGTAGTTTGTTTTTAAATATCTTTGATTTTTGAAATTTTGACATTGAACAATTTTATAATAGTATAGATAAATAAATTAAAATATTGCAATAGTTGGAGCCACTTGTCTATTACATCAAATAGATTCAAGTTGATGCACTTGACTACCTCGCTGCTCACCCCTGAGAGAGAGACAAAGAGGTAGCATGTGCAGTATGTGATTGCTCTTTTCACATAATGCTGCATGCCGCTTGCTCATTGCACCCGTGTATAGTGTCAACTGGAATAAAGTATTAAATTGGCTGGGGACTCCAGCACCAATGACTGAAACCAGAAAAATGTCAGTTAAAAGTCCCTATCAAATTCGTCGCGCCAATATTTAGGTAGTGTGCATGGAGCGGATCAATATATCGCTGACTATCATAGTATGCGTTCTCTTCATGTAAAACGAGACCAAACAATTACAAAATGTTACACGTCGTTTACGCGAAATCAAGTAAAAACTTGACTTCGCGTACCTAAGCGACGGCTACTAAAACAGGGATCAAGCTGTATCTTACTTACTGTACTTATAAAAAAGAAATTGTTTTGGTTAGATAAACATCTCAAATTTTAAAATATTTAACACTGATATTTATTTTTATTATATTTTTACGTGTAGACGATGGTTTCGCGAACGATTTTATTGAGCTTTAAGAACACTGACCATATCTTTTTAAACTATAATACTTATTCAATAAAGTTTAAAATACAAAATCGTAGTCATACTAATATACTATATACCCCGTATATACGATTTGTCTGGGATTGTTATTCGCTACCAGTTTGCATCAAAAAACGGGTCAGAAATCTGGTGTGTCGCGATTACGTAAAAACTCGTGTTATTTTTTTTTTTCCTAATTATATCGAGTTATTATCAAAATGAAAATTCGTAGACTTTCTAGATAAATAGATGATTTATAATTATGTTTAAAGAAAATACCAGTCATCTTATATTTATTGAGAAATTTGCACCGAAAAAAGTACTATTTTCTATTTATAGACCGCAAAATTGATAGGGACACTTAAACTGGGAGGTATAACTAGGATTCTACCATGTAAACCTACCTATAGAGATGGGAATCAGCACGCGGTCAACGCTGCTCATGGTAGCCATGAGAACGAACACCGAAGGAGTCATGCATTAAGAGTGATACACTACTGTCTTTTAGAAAGGCAGACTATAAGCAAAATCATTTATTTATACTTTGAAAAATAAAGATGTTTTAAAGGTCCAGACTGCGATTAGAACAGTGAAATAATCTTGGTGCTCATTAGTTTATAATATAATAGTTATTTATTTTTTTGGCCATGTATAAATTGCATAAAATTTTCCCATATTTTAAATGATGTAACAACCTTGTTTAATGGTTCACATTTGCAGTTCTCGGTAAGTTTTTCATAAACAATGCTCCAATTGCAGGTTTTTCAACAGTAAGTGACTCCCAAGGGCCTACAGAATTCACATCCACATCGATGAACTTCTCCGAAGACTCCAATTCGCAGAGCAGTGGCACCACCACACCAGCGAAAAGGTTAAAATCTGACTGAGGCTTGGCCCACAATTAAAACTCCTTGGTGTATTGTGAACGTGATATGGACAGTGCTTAGTGTAATTTGTGTAAATATATTTAATGACTGTGCTAGAACAGTTACTAAGTTAAAACTCGACCAATACCCACTTCTTAATTTATGGCTTTCGTGCCAACTTGGTACCATTATCCAAATTACCGTTTTCGTGAGTAACATAAATTGGAGTGGGCAGTGAAAATTATAATATGGCTGGTAAAATGACAGAAAATCCCTCGACCAGGGTAATTTAAAATAAAGGGTAGGACGACATATTATTAGCAGGGTTGTATATGTATACACGTAATTAATACAAAAAAAAACAATGTTATATTTCGGTTAACTTTTAGATTTGGTTTATTTTTACAAACAAATATATCGAAGCCAGCCAATTTAAAGAACAATTTAAGTTCATACTTTATTTTCACAACTACTTGGTTAATTTTTAAGTCATAACTTGAAGCGTTTCAATTAATTTATTATTATAGTTATATGTAATTAAGGCCTGTGCTCTATGTACAGGTAGACGCTTAAACTAAGCATTTAAATGTGATCTAATTATGGCAAGTAGTTTTATTGTTTGGTTGTGTTTAATACAAATTAAATATTTACATAATAATTTTGTGACAAAAAACATGTCAATGCTAACCTTAGATATAGTTAATTAAACTCCTACGATGTACATACATACATACACTCACGCCGATATCCCATAAGGGTAGGTAGAGACCATAGTATATACTACATACACACATACAGTCATGCCTTTTTCCCATTGGGGTAGGCAGAGACCACTTCTTTCCACCTGATACGATCGTTAAATGTAGCAAAGTGGCTATCCGCAGCCCACATTTCGCCCCCGCGGGCAACGAGACGTGTCGGGTGGCGAACCACGACGCCGCTATTTTATAAGGTTAAAAATGTTGAAATTCCTCATTGCGTTCCCGCGAATTAATTGAGAGGAAAGGTGTATTGAGCAAGTAATATGGAATTTTGGACTAGGATTATATGATATAGGATACTATTATCTCGGAAGGAGTAGGAAGAGACAGTAGTAGCTCGGGAGGCCGGGGTCGCTTACCCGTATACTTAAGTCTATTTGCCGGACAGGCTAAAAGACTAAGTACTCCCTGAACTTACTCCTACGATGTGATTGATTTATAAAAAGGTTGGGATTCTTTGGTGCATTTGTAACAGATTTCTACTTCTATATATAACATCTGATAAGCTTAGCTGTATCTCGCGTGCAATTAGCTATCTGATAAGCTTAACTGTAGGAGAATTTCGCGTTTATCCTTCTTAATGAGCGTATTTCATATGTGCAGTTTGCTCATCAGGTATTACGCCGGCATTGTCCCAAGGTATAAGTATGCAGCTGAAGCTCTTTTGTCTTTGAAATTATACTCCTATACATGTTGTGTTGCAATTATATCCAATGGGGAATGTTTATGCATATGATGTTATGTGTTAACTTACACTCCTATTTTCTCATTAAAGTTCATATTCATCTCCACTAGAGAGGCATGGCACTAGCCTAGTGCAGTTTGGTTGACTTCACACTCTTCTATCTGGTATTATTAATATGTTATTAGTTTGGCTAATGAAAGTAGACTGAAAAAGCGTGGTAAATTTAAAAAATATCAGTATGGCAACCCCATTATATGAAGAATACTTACTATCTTGTAAACATTAAATATTAGTGATACCTTTGATTGGATCTGGTCCTTCGCGTTTTTTTTTGTGAAAAGCCCCTGATTTTAAATATTTTTTGCCTATTTCCGCGAAATATTTTATGTTTAACTAGATGACTCGGTGAATTTCGTACCACCTACAACATTTTTTTCGATTTTTCGTCTGTTTCTTTGTGTCTTCCTAATTTTGTATCTTCATAACCCACCTCTGTATCGAGGCGAACAAAACAAAAAAGAATTATTCAAATCGGTCGAGCCGTTTCCGAGTTTTTGCGTTACTAACGCACGGCGATTGATTTTTATATATACAGATAGTGTATAATCATCAGTCATCATCCATCATCCCATGTCCAGCGGTGGACTTCCACCGCCTGATGATGATGAGAGCGTGTAATTTATATTTAGTAATATATAACAAGCGATTTTTATTTCGCTTATTGTTTATGAATACCAATAAATGATATGTCGTACACAATCTCAACGAAGTTGAAACCCAATTAATAAAAAAAATAACTGTAATGGTATAATCAGGTATATAATTGTATTTTATTATTATACATTTTCCTATATTTTTACCGCAAAAAATACCCTGATATCAAGGAAAAATTTCTGAACGTTGGAACATTAAGTATAGCCACATAAAAAGTTTGCAAATAATTCCAGTCTCTACTTTCATTGGCCAGATTATATAGCTATCAATTGATTGCAGTTAAGGAAGAGTACAATTTATATTAGGGCACTAACCTATGCTAGGTCAGCATGGTAGACTAGGGCCTAATCCCCCTCCTAATTTGGGGAGATCTCTCCCACTGTAGTAGGAAAGAATATGGAATGATATCTCAATCTATTTTGTCACTGTTTGTACAACTCAAATGTGAATTAAACACGACTTTGTACGTCATTTAAATGTAACTACAAATTTGTCTATACAGTAAGACATAGATATCTTTAATGTTGCTAAATATAGCAGTAAAAATTAAAAAAAAAAACACCATTATATAGTTATTATATTATACTGATATATAAATTTAATTTCTGTTGTATATTCAACAAAGGCTACTTTTATAATTTTTTGATTACGTAAGAGAATACTTTTTTAAAAGTATGTATGTATGATTTACCATTCTGAATTATGTATGAAAAATTGAATTTGGAAATTTGTTGAACGCATTTATCTGTACCAGCTAGTGTGATTTTTTTTATTTCGTAGTTAAAACAGATTAATCTCCAATTTTTTTCCTGTAAATCATTTTTTTCTGTGTTCTATGTTTTGAATGTGACTTAAGAGTATTAAAATTTAAAGTATATATTTGATAAGTTTGACGTTAAACAATATGTGGACAATTTGATATTGGTGATAACCACAGAAATGTGTATATTTGATTTAATATTATAAAATTATTTATTATATTTGTGTGTATTTATTATGACTTGTCGCCTAGTTAGCTCAGCATTGAAATGTATACTAGAAATTGTTATTACTGGTACTTCAAATTCGTGTTATCTCACTCGTTACATACGATCGGCACAACGGCACGCTCACATTCGACCCATGGCCGACGAGGATATTTTAGTCAATTATAACTATTATAAGGCATTGGCCTTATAATAGTTATAATTGACTAAAATATTTTCGCCCCTTCCAAAAAAATGCTTATTACACTGGCTCATCGTTGTAACTTATTTCTGTGGTTCTACTGTGCTTGAAAGAATCCTTATAAGCGACGATGGTATCAATTCTATGTAACACAACTTGAACTAAATTTAAACTTACCCTGTCTTTTTCTAATGCAAAACACCAAAACGAGATAGCGAACATTTTTTAGTGATTACCAACCTACATTTATATTAAACGATACAAAAAAATGTTGCGTTTTTGCATGTCTAAACAATACTGACAGCACCAAAATTGTAGTTATCTCGTTTTGGCGTTTGACATTAGAAAAAGACAGGTAGAAACTAAATTTAATTAAGTTCTGTTACCGCAGAATTATCATCATTAATACTGTTTTTTTTTCTATATCACCTAGTTCGATCCCGGCTAGAAAAAATATTTTAAACATTTTTTTGCTATTCTCGATACTTTCAAATTTTGGTAATCTATGCCTAGTTAACTCATTCACTTTATAGGTAACAATGGTTCAATTTCCCTAGTGTTACTAATTCTGTCCTTTAAGAATTAGTACCACTAGGGAAACTGAACTATTCTTTCACAAGGTAGCAATTATTTGTTTTTAGGAAGCTGATAGGTAACTTATAATTGACCTTTCAGTGCTCAAATTTGACTCACTTTAATTTTAGTTTTCAGTGAAAATTAAAAAAATAAACGATAAGTCCTCGTCCAAAAAACGACAACAGAAAGGGCTTGGTTTCGATTCCTACGCTGGTGATGTTACAAGGATAACGCTAACATTAGCATGACTTTACGTGTTTCTGTAGGCACGTAAAACAGCGAGTTGCGGTTGGTATCTCAACAACATTGCCGGAATTGTGGGAGTTACGTCAGATGGCGATCTGTCATCTTAACCTGCCCTACAGCTGCGTCTGCTGCAAAATCAACAGACACTGACACAAAAGTCGGGAAAATGCTAAGTCGAGAGAGAAAGAGAGCAGGAATTAATCAACTTCAACTGGTTTGGGTAAGGAACTACTTCAACAATAAGAGTTTACATCAGAGGTTCCCAGACTTTTTTTTCTCATAGACCACTTTCAAAATTTAGCTGGTTCCGTTGGACCCCCTGCAGCTACATTTCAAAGAACCTAAGGGTTTAAATCAACGAAAGAACTAAGGGTTTAAATCAACGAAAGAACTAAGGGTTTAAATCAACGCGTAAGACCGGAACGTGACGCAAAGCGGCGCGGCGCGTATTCGCGTGGTCGTTAATCAGCCCACCACCCGGGCAGTCGCGCGGCGATGCTCGTATATAATATTTTTGTTTTGTGTGCTGATATGAACGATGACGTGTGTTAGTGATGTATGTAATAGCATGGGCATACCCCGGTTCTGTGCCGGGGGGGGGGCAATTCAGATTTTTTATAAGCACCTAGTCAAATAAATATAAATTAAAATAGGTATTTTTTTTATATAAAATCTTTAATTATACAATAGCTATTTTTAAAAGTTGTATATAGTATTGCAAATGGCAAAAAGTTTTTTTCTTAACTTTTATCGACAAAAGTAGTGTTAGTAGGGGCATAAACAAGATCCAGGGGGGGGGGGGCAGCTGCCCTACCCTGGGAACGCCCATGTGTAATAGTGTTAATAAAAATAATGATAATGATCTGTCACGAGTTTATATAAATAACGAGAATTATATAAATAAATTAGATAGTAGAGTCACAACTGGAACCCATAGAATTAACTTTAAAAGCTTTTTATACACAATTTAATTTTTTGCGAACTGAAGTATTTAAAAATGTTGCTATGGTATTCGTATTTTTATAAATTTTCAATTGTACCTGTTGAGTGAAGAGACTATCATGTTAATCATTGATAGGCAGTGGTTTGTATCCATCGCCAGGGGTCGAAGATGATTTCAATATACTCGTAGTTAGAAATTTAAATCTTCCAAAGTGAGTAGAATTGTACCAGCTGACAAAAATATACTACATTATTATAACTAAGTAAAATTCAATATAGCTAAGTAGGGTTCCATCCAAAACCAAACAATATGACAACTGGTTTACGACTCAAAAAATTTGTGACCTCTAATATAAATTCAAGTATTTTTTCAAACATTTATGTAATGTATAGAACATCGTTGAGTTTATTTCATCTCCGATTCAATACTTATTGTGGATTGCCCTCCCAATGAGGAGCCAGAATGATCTGACAAATTGTCTATTTCTTCGATTCCAATTATGTTCGTCACCAAGTCACCGAATGTTATCATCTGGAATGTAAAACAATCTATACATATTTTAAAATTGTTAAATGTCAAATTTTCAAAAATCAAAGATATTTAAAAATAAAACACTCAGATTGACTAATTACGGGCTTCTGAAACCAAATCCGTCGATGTTTGTTTGTTTGTTCGGACTTCATGCAAAAACCAGCTGGTAGATTTTGGTTAAATTATTACAGTCTTAAAGGTACTATTCCGACTTAAATACTGTGGCATGTTTCATCAAAATCGGTCCGGTAGCAGTAATGATACAGCTTGTTCCCTGTTTTAGTAGCCGCCGTTAAGGTACGAGAGATCAAGTAAAAGTGGCTCTTATATAAATCTATGATTGTCTCGGGATTTCCTATGTAGCGGAAAACCGACATTCACGCGGGCGAAGCCGCGGGCAAAAGCTAGTAAGTATATATTTTGTAAAGTGTGGTCAATTAGTTTCGTGCAAACAGGTATAACGAACGATTTACCGATGGCAAAAACGAGAAGTCATCTTCGACCATAACTGTTCTGTCTTCAAAGCTGTGGCCGCTCAGTATTGAAAGCAGGTACCAAGACAATTCGCGGGAAAAATGTTCACCTGTTGATAACAATATTTATTTGACAGCAACCGATGAAAATACAGATAATATTTAAAAAAATTAAAAAGCTAAAAAGTTTTTAAACGAATTAAAAAGTAAAAAAAATATCTTCAAATATAAACATTTTATTCAAGATAACCTGAAGGGCGTCGAAGAAAATAGGAAAATACTAAAGAAAACGAAATTAATGTATTTTTTATTGTATTCGATAAGAAAACTTGTGACAGAATGCAAACGTTGAAAAGAAACAAAATAGAAGAATATAAATACTAGTAATATCGAACAAAGGTTCCAAATAGTTTATACTGTGTAGGACACAAGACGCATTTTTTAAATTATTTAACGTAACATAACGTAACATAAAAACGTGTGCTAAAATACGTAAATAAATATATATTTATTTACGTATTTTAGCACACGTTTTTATGCATATACATATTTATATGTATATACATATATGTATAATAACGTGTGTAAAAATGGAGTGCTGTCACACAGCACATCGAAACTCACATCTTCCGATTGGTATGACTGGAAGAAATCAACATCCTCAGTTCATATTCGTCTCCACTACAGGAGCCCGGACCTCCCCTGATCAGGAGGGGGACTAGGCCGTAGTCTACCACGTGAGAAAAAATGTGAAGATTAGATCTAACTTTGGAAACTTGCGTACGCCAACGTAGACCCCCGTCGAATCTCCCTTGGGCCCCTGGGGGTCCTGGAATACTTTGGGAACTAAGGCTCTAAAGTGACAATGGATATTGACACAAAGGAGTTTATAGTAATCTGCTCCCGCGAGTAACAGCAGTCCTATGTAGAGCTTTCTTCTTTTTTTCGCTGTGTCAAAAAAAAAAGGCTAATTTGCCCATATTAACAAACGTACAAGTAGAAGCCCTGTCACCTCTACTGCTTGTACGACGAGTGAAGTACATAATTCCGTACTTTTATATGAACATATGATGCCATGGAGTAGATCTACACTCAATATTAAAGTAGAATATATTGAAGTAAAACAGAAGGGACCAACCATGATCAGAAAGCATATCAATAAAGTCGTCCCTGTGCATTTTGAAATCCCCTTTGCTCATTGAGGCGAAGTTGTCAAACGCGTCTCTCAGGCGTTTGAAATCCTCACCGAAGGCGGGTCTGTGGTTGAGGTACAATTTTACGAATTCTTCAAAATCTATCTCTGTGGCCGGCTTGCGTAGATAGATTTTGTATTTCGCTTCAGTTAACAAGTTCTCCACCTGATGAAGCAAACATGATATGTTTCTTTTTTAACACGTTTTTATTAGCTTCACCTGTATGTACTCGTATGCAAAGGAATCTTTGAACTCGATTTTTACCCACTTTAAAAGGTCAGATTAATTCGAAATTTTGCACACTTACCAAAACCGATGACAATATAATTAATAATTTTATTTTATAATAAAAAAAAAAATTAAAATAAATAATTTAATAATTTTGTTTTTTATAGATAGAACTAAAAAATGAAAAATAAATTATACTTTAAAAAAACGCTTTAATCGAACTAATAAGTATAAAATAATTCTTAATATAAGTACCTCGTATTCCGAAGGAAAGAATCCCAAAGCCCTCATAAGATCGGGCAAGGAGTCTATCGGTATGTAGTCTCTGACGCGCCTCATCGCCGGCGAGAAGGTACCTTGGCACAGGATCTGAATGTAATAGAACAGGTCCCTGATCTCCTGGAACAGCCACCCGGGACGCCCGCTGTCTATCAGACAGTAGTAAGGATCCAGATCCGGTCCTCCCATCCGCGATATTTTATCCACAGATCTGCTTAAAACAAATAAATATTCAGACATTTTTTTTTAAAGAAACATTTTATTTTAGATAAGTATTGTAGGATAGATAAGGTATGAGCAAAAAAAATACTAATGTCATCTATTTAATTACTGTTACATCTTTAAAAAATATTATATGATAGGTTTAGTTATTGATTTTGTATTCCAACTTCTAGATGTCATTATAATAAATAAAATGTGACTATTAGTTGGCGTAACGCTTAACTGTGGCGTTTTTAGACATTACTACCGTACTAAATTTTTCATCATCATCATCATCATTTCAGCCCGTCGCTGTCCACTGCTGAACATAAGCCTCTCCAATCGAATT
>WUAW01002701.1:2432-13868 GCA_017165845.1 Thaumetopoea pityocampa | reverse complement strand
TATTTGCGTACGCTAACGTAGACCCCCGTCGAGTCTCCCGTGGATCCCTAGGAGTCCACCTGGACCACTGGGAACTAAGGGTATAAACTAATGTACACTGCAGTATTAAATGTTTTATGCAATAGAAAAAAAAAGATATTTTCCTTGTAACAATATTTGTGACAAGACTAGGTACGTATATTATATTACATAATATAATAACTTGATAGGTTTTATATATTTGTAATATCTCTTGTATATCGAGTATGCTTTTTAGTTCCAGGTTACTATAAGTGTCGCTGTTCGAAGTGCCTTTTAGCTATTCCACTAATAAAAGCCCAAATTGCCACAGTGGGTGCTGTGTCACTACAATTTACGTTACTACTAGCAGTTAACTTTCAATTAATTCTACATGTGGTGCAACACACCCCACCAGGTCTCCGCGGGCGGTAGGTTCGTGTGGTCGTGCCGCAGCCAGATTAAACTATTGCACAGCACCTCACCGACATTTTGGTCGCCGAGGTGACCGAAATCACACGACTTCCCAACTAAAAACCACACACCAAAGGAAAATACTCCTTGCCATTGTATATTTTAAGGTTTTCTTCAGACTGCGCGACTGGTGTTGTAAGTTTTCGTCGTGAGTTTATGAAATAGGCCATAGTACAGTGAAGACCTGTCGAATACTCTCACGAATTTGTGCTTGGCTTAGATCGTTTGAGAAGCATCTTCTCGTTAGTCGCTTGGATATACAATGCCTTGATTTTGTGTGAAAGTAACGGTCATTGATGCATGATACATACATTATTGTAACAGGATTCCTTTTTATATTCATCAAACCGCATTCAAATTTCGAAGGCCTATAATATTTTTTTACATTTAATAAATTATAATAATTCATCCGACTTGTATATCGATAATAGTAATATTTATAGTAATTGGAGGTCTATTGGTACCAGACACAGCTTGCGATCCAAAGATCGTAGGTTCAATCCCGGTTCTATACCACTGAATTATTTCTAATTCATATACGGTCTACATCAGAGGTTCCCAGACTTTTTTTTTCTCATAGACCACTTTCAAAATTTTGCTGGTTCCGGTGGACCCTCTGCAGCTACATTTCTACCATATTCTCAAAACTCGACAAAAAATGTGATGATTAGATCTAACTATGGAAATTTGCGAAACGTAGACCCCGTCGAGTCTCCCGTGGATCCCTGGGGGTCCATCTGGATCACTTTGAGAACTAAGGGTGTACATTATAGACATCATTGTATTTAACAAAGAAGGAAAAGTTCATGAGGAAACCCGCATGCCTGCATAGGTGTGTGAAGTCTACCAACCCGCACTAGACCAGCGTGCGGACTAATCGCCCTCCTGAATAGGGAAGGTCCGTGCCCCTGTTATGAGGACAAATATGAACTAAGGATGATATATTGTCGATAAATAAAATTAAATTATCGGTCTTCTGGCCATAGATTTGTCCAGAGTGGCAGTAATCTCTGAAAGGGCTAAACCGATTTCGACCTGAGTGATTAGCAAATATATGACTTCTCAGAGAATATTATAAGTAATTTTTATAACCAGTTTTGAAGTTATAATATTTTTATTTTCTCTCCACCATAATTTTTGTGTGAAAACTCGACACAAAACATTAAACATAAGTATAAATAGCATTTAGTATGGATGATGATGACCAACGATGATGTTGATGTAAATATCATCGCGATGTAATATAAGTTGAAGTGTGTCAGGTGTCAAAAAAGACAAAATATTCAAGCAAGATGGATGTTATGTCCGATGGTGCCTTTAACCACCCACTACGGTTGATGTCGGGACGTCATATTATATGCTGTTTTTATAAATTTTCTTCATCGTGATTCAGCTTTCTATCATAGCGTCGATATTTAAGAATTACGCCATCTGTCGAGAATACGTGATACTATGAGGCGAAGTAGGTCGCCACAATCCCATAAATATTCAGTAGAGCATCCAATTATGAACGTGCAAAAGGTAAATGTACAAAGAGCCGATACAACTGAAGATCATCTCACTATTCAGTACTTTAACGCAGGTAATTGAGAGTGTTTTATTTATAACTAGGTGTGCACTGGCCAGCATTTCATAGACAATCGTGGATTGTATGCAAGCGAGTTAGAATAGTGTGCGTTGTATGTAGCTACAATTCAAATATATAGAGCTGATAATACCGATTGGAATAAAACTGTAATAAGTAATAGACCTCCGAAGGTTGTGTGCACTCGGTGGATGCAAGTGGTTCACAGGCACTCAGTGCGGAGACCATTACAGGATGCCTATATCCAGCGGCGAACGTATATGGGCTGATATGATGATGATAATTTAAACTGATAGGTATTAAAAAGCATTGAGAACCCGATACATGAATATGTCAATAAACAAAACATTTGTAACTAAATTTTAACGAGTTTCAAGTTAAAATTCAGTTTATTTGACGAAATATGTATATGAAGTATGTAAAAATATTTATATACTTACGAATAGAATATATACATATTTATGGTGAGAAAATAAGTCATTATTATTATATATTTTTAAGAAAAACCTCATCTCACTATAATAAAATGATACAACTATAGTACAAACTCGTAAAAGTGATTAATGAATATGACTCTTATCATCAGCTGGTATACTCATAGTTTTCTCCCTTAGCTGGTATCTTGAAGTTGACAGCTAGTTCCTTCCTTGTTCTTTGAATCAGAGGACATTACCCTAGGACATTGCCGTTCATTACCCTAAGTAGCAAGAGTATTATTATATCGAATTCTCATCTCTTTTGTACTCATATTGAATAACAACAATATATATGCATATTGAAGGTCAGGGAGTACTTGGTCTTTTAGCCTGTCCGGCAAATAGATTTAAGTATAAGAGTAAACGACCCTGGCCTCCTAAACTACTATTGTCTCTACTTACTCCTTCTGAGATAGTATCCTATAGCCCTTTCCCAAATTTCATATGCCTTGCTCAATACACCATTCCTACCTCACCTTCTTTCCATTTTTCTCCACTAAGCCGTGGAAACGTTATGAGGCACTTTAACAATTTTGAACCTTATAAATATGGCGGCGTTGTCGTCGCCATTCGACACGTCTCGTTATCTACGGGGGCGAAAACTACGGATAGCCATTTTACTCGTAGTAAGTGAAAAGAAGTGGTCTTTGCCTACCCCAATTGTTCGGTAAAATAATAGGCACTATGTCCCCGCCTGTTAAGCGGGAGACCGGGGTTTGATTCCTCGACGGAGAGCCAGAGATAAAGGCGTGACTGTATGTATGTATTGAACTTCTGCTGTGTGGCATCGGCATATAAATGATATCACTCTATCTCTTCCCGTGAACTCTGTGAGAAACAGCTGAAGGATGCAGCAGGATAATGAGCAGCAATGCTAACCTGCCATTTAACTAAAATATATTGCAATCTTCAAGACGTCTTGTAAGCCTGGAGATTGGGCTTCCACAGGCTGATAAAGATGATAAGAAGATTTACAAGTAATTGATATTTTTTTAATAATCTTAACATTGACACACTTGACTCACACATGACACACTACAACAACTCTTTTAATATAAACAGCGTGTTTTCTTCGTGACTGAATTCAACTAATGTGTGTAGCTAGCACGGGCATGGCAATGAAGATAGCAATGGGGGTATTAATTCATTGCGTCGAGACGGCGAACATGCCGACACACATTATCTACACTTCCTATGGACCTCTAAAATATGCAACACCCTATGCTCGGAGCTTTTGTTCACACGCATCTTAATTGGTATTTTAATTGCAATCACGAAAATCTATACAAACTATTAAACTACAGGGTGTTTGACTAATTACCATATTTTACTAAATAACAGGTACTATTTTTTTTCAGCCTATCTACGATACGAGGATTCAGGTTATCATCTGTGGATTGACAAGATCCCGTAAACCCCCACAACTCCTACTGCAACTATAACAATCACTGAAACAGGCCCCATTATTTACGCCCGCTCACATCACGCCAATATTCTGATAGTGCGGATGCCCAGGGTAGCGGTTCCCAAACTGTCGTCGCGACTGCCCGGGGCGTCGCGACTGTACCTTACGGGAGTCGCGAAACAACACGCAGAGGTCACCTGCACGGGATTTAATGACCGAGTGTGTGGCGGGGTACAAATCTGAAAAAAATTCAATTTAAAAATTTAAAATCGTTATATTTTCTTAACAATAAAAAATCTGTATCTCTAAAATTAAAGACTAGATCTTTTAAGTAATTTAAAAAATATAAAATTCGCGTTTTTTTCTACTACCTATGATTTTTTTACGTTCGTCGCTTAAACTTAATACCTCCCTAGTTCGGTTAATTTTGAACGAGGACAAAGGAGAGACCTTTTTTGTGTAAAATTTTAAGTTCTACAATTTTTAACTGGATCTTTTTGTCTGACTTTTACCGTTTTCGAATAATTGCGAAAAAACATCTTAATTTTTTTTTAGCCTTTGCCGGAGGTTGCAGTCACTGAATCTTTACACATTGTTTTTGTGTCATTAAAATTACATTATATGCCCCGCCATGTTTATTTTGGTAAAAATATAAGATTTTTTTATAAGGTTCAATATTTAGATTATTTATAAAGCTCGGAAGCGTTAAAGTTGCTCCTTGTGTTCCCACGAAAAAGAAGTAAAGAGTGAGATAGGAAAAGTGTATTGAGCAAGATATATGGAATTTGGGAAAAAGAATATAGGATACTACTATCTCGGAAGGAGTAGGAAGAGATAGTAGTAGCTCGAGAGGTGAGGTCGCTTACCCGTATTCTAAGTAACCCGCAAGTCTATTTGCCGGACAAGCTAAAAGATTAAGTATTCCCGGACTATGGTAAGTATGGTAAGGTATACGTTATAAAATTGGCAAGGAAAAAGAGAACCCCCCGGAGATCCAAGGAAAAAGACGTGATTGTTAGTATTGTTTTTATTTAAATTTTCATATCTTGAAATGTATAGGTTGTAGTCAATTACAATATGTAGTATTATCATTAATCTTTGTATGTGAGTACAAGTTTATACTCCTTCGAGAATGTTTGCAAGTATATATTTATCGGTTGCAAAGTTCACTGGCACTTATTTGCGGCGTGATGCATATCTATTTACTATTTATGCAATACTGGCGATTTAAGCACGACCTTCTGACATATCATTGCTCACGCACTTGACATATCAGACCATAAATGCCAATATTCTGGAAAACAGAAATATTTTGTCACGTTATTACCTACTATGATAGTATCATCTTCAAACTATACGGGTAAGAAGGGCAGGCTGAAAGTTTTTAAAATTGGCCAGTAAGAAAAGATGCCGATGGGAAATTTGTTTAATTTTCGAATAAAGAACTTATTGGGGAGTTTTAGCGGTCATCTGACTGACACATCACTTACAAATATGTTTTAGTATTTTATATCGGTCTATTGTGGTATTTGATATATAAATTTGATGTTATTTTGTTTATCAATAGTCAAAAACCGTGAAAGATATTGAAACATTAGAATAAAAGTGTGACAATTGATGAAAAGTGACCGCGTTTTATCAATGTGGCCTGCGGGAATTTTGTCTGGTCAGAGTGTTATTCGTCGGATTGATTTCAGAACTCCCAAGGAACTTCACACACACACACACACAAACACGAGTATTTTATTATTAACTTTAAAAATTATTATAACTTCAAAAATATATACACTCGACACTGGCAGAAATGACGCGAATTCGCAGCCGATTGCTACTATGAAAAACAGAAGAAGAAGAAGCACATTAAATTCATACGTCATTTGTTTTTACAAATTTAAAACGGGCAACTTGTCTTTGTACACATACACATACATACACACACTCACGCCCTTATCCCTGGCTCTCCTGTGGGGAATCGAACCCCGGTCTACCGCGTTTCAGGCGGGTATACTGGTCTTTGTACACCATTTACTTAAATATCATAACTCTTAACTATATAATTACTTACAATATAGAATCAAGAATTGTATATTTTAATCACAATTTCGAACTTTAGATAAATGAAAAATCAAAGATTTCCCCAAATTCAACATCAGTCAGTTTTAATATAAAAGTTTCCATTTTTACGAGTCAGACAGTCACTCATAACAGTCTTTTCCCCTCTGAATTCGACTACCAGTCTCAGTATAACTACGAGGTCATATTCTTGTTAACCTTACCTATTAAAATGTTGTGGACACTATCACAGATATTAATTTAACCCCTAACTATAATTCCCTGTATCTTGGATACTAAACAACGATGTATTTAATTAAATACTAGCCTTTACCCGCGGCTCCGCCCGCGTAAATGTCTGTTTTCCGCTACATAGGAAATAGATGTATATAAAAAGCCTTAGAATCACTTTTACTTGAGCTCTCGTACCTTAAAGGCGGCAAGTAAAACAGGGATCAAGCTATACCTTCAAATCTACTAGACCGATTTTAATGAGACATATCGCAGTATTTTAGGCGGAACAGTACCTTTAAGACTATAATAATTTGACCAAAATCTACCGACTGTTTTTTTCATGATGCTCTAGCAAACAAACAAATATCGACGGATTTGATTTCAGAAGCCCTCAATTAGTCGATGTGAGTAGATTTTTTTTTTAATATCTTTGATTTACAAAATTAGACATTTAACAATTTTATATAATAAAGTAAAGAAATATAGATAGTATAGAATAGCATACGCAGATAGGTATAGATAGGTAGATATAGATAAATACTAACATATAAATACTAATATAAATACTAATCATGACTCCGGTGAAAACATTCGTACTAATCACAGAAAGTTTGTTCCTACTGGGATTTAAACCCAGATCCTATTGTCTATGGTCACTATCACTGAGCAAATCAGTCACCGAAATAAAGGTTTCATCTACTAACATACTCTGTTGACTATCACATAACATCATCATCAACCCAAGGAAGTTCACTGCTGGACATAGCCCTCCACCTCAAAAAGCAGGGGTTTGCCATAACCTACAGGCGCAGCAGGCGTCTTGGAGATCGCAGTAGATTTTGATCAAATGACAGGATAACAGTGCTGCCTATTATCCTGGGATATCCCTTAGCTGGTTCTCTCAGCGTCCACGGGAATTGATGGAGTGACGCTATTATTATGCCGGCGCCACGGAGCAAAACATATTATATGATTAATTTATTTTTCCTTAAAGTAATAGATTTATTTATTTATTTATTTCTTCAACTTATGACAGTCCCCATTTAAGCGAGTAATAGCTTGTGTTTGAAGACTCCGCCTCTCCCTTAAAAACAATACATTGTATCTCGGTAGTACCTAATAGGCGCAATAATCTAAGTAAAAAGTAATTTACAAATAAAATAGAGATAACAAAAACATAAATAAAAGAAAATAAATCACTGATTGCGCAAAATAATGGCCTTTCCTTTAATGCAGAAGGGTGTAAAATGTTAAAGTATATTTGTAATAGATTTAAATGGTTACTTTTCTTCATAATTCTAATCACAAATCCCAACATATTTATGGTGAATTTAGCGAAATGATTATAACTCATGATGACGTTGATAATTATGTCACCAGCTGGAGGGTCGAAGTGTGGTAGAAGTAGCAGTATCGGAAAAGGGAAGATCTTCCGACTAGACCTGTGTTATGTCTGGCGGGGCTTGCCACCGTCCCGTCGGTTGAAGTCGGGGCGTTGTATATACGCTAAGTCGCGAACAAACTTCATGCGCGTGATTCAGACTTCTAATATCGTCATTCAAAAGCTGCGCTCTCTGTTAAGGATGCGTTGTACTATGTAGAGCAGTAGGTCGCCACGCCACAGTGAATAAATGAGTTGTCATCCTCAGATTGATTCTAAATGCATATACGTACAATAATGATTGTACGTATATTAGGGCGATAAAGAATCGGATCTACATATCATCATCATCCCCAGTCCATATCGTCCCCACTACAGGGGCACGGATCTCCCCTGATCAGGCCCTCCTGATCAGGATAGACTACGGCCTACTCCCCCTGGAGTAGGCCGTAGTCTACCGTGCTGGCCTAGTGCCGTTTGGTAGACTTCACATACCCATGTGAGCATGCAGGTTTCCTCACGAAGTTTTCCTTCTCCGTTAAGTACATTGGTGTCTACAATGTAGACTGTTACGGTAGACTGGCAGAGAATACGTCAAACTATAAGTTCGCCTTTATGCTTTTTGTGAGAAGTTTAAATAAATAAATAAATAGTTTTACAAGTTAAATTACTGCACATTTATTGCATCATTCCTACCTCTTGTGAATGTTATTTTTTAGGGTTCCGTACTCTAGTAAGAAACTTGTATCCAAAATTACAAATTAAAGACTATTAAGACTACAATACTAAAGTTGCGTGCACATGTAGACATTTACACATATTAAAATACATGACAATAGAGTCTAATAGATACCCAAAATGATCTATATCGACCCCCAGGAGTCGACGATGACCCGCAAGGGGTCCACGCCAAGTGTCAAAAACACAATTGAAGTTAATAAATTTACCTACACTTTGGGGGTCTACCCAAAAGTGAAAAACATTACAACATTACTGTGTGTCTACAAGACAAAAAGTTTGAGGATCTCTGCAATACAGGATGAAAAAAAAATCCTTTAAGCTCTTAATAAAACTGTAACTTATCATAATTTATACATATATAAAGAAAACTGAAACCAAAGAAAATTGCAATATTGAAAACCAACAATATTGCATAATATCTTCTTAGCAAATGTATTTCTCCAACGTTACATACTAATAAGTCCCGTATGATTTATCGCCCGATAGATGGCGTTTTACGTGCGCCGGCGCCGGGACCGTAGCAAACATGCGATAATTTTCAATAAGCACACCTCCATTAAACTACGTGCATGCATCTTCGCGGGACTAATATTATCGAAGGGTATAGACGTCATAGGGTAAATTTATCGGGGTCTATGGGTGAATCAACTTTTTTTCACTTTGATACAGCTTGATCCCTGTTTTAGTAGCCGCCGTTAAGGTATGAGCGCTCAAGTAAAAGTGGTTCTTAGGCTTTTTATATAAATCTATGATTGTTTCGGGATTTCCCATCTAGCGAAAAACCGACATCCATGCGGGCCAAGCCGCAGACAAAAGTTAGTATTTTATAAAGGGCTAAGGACTTCAATGTATTTCTGCCACATTTAGGGCTGAGAACAAAACTAGGCTCTGTAATGGATCCCCTGGGTGACTATTTTGGGACAGCCGGTATTTATATGGGAGTTTTAAATTGTCGTTTGGGTTACCAAATTAGAAAATATTAAATTAGTGGAAATATATCTGCAACATGTGCTAGTTTATTTTTTGTCTTTCTAATTAATACTTAAGGTCGTTATAAGTAAATGGTCTACTCTAGATTATTTTAATCTAATTTATAAACAAATATAAACTCTACGGACAGCAAAAAAAGTTGATTTACCCATACACAAATATCTTCAACGAGATAAAAAATATAATTTTAATGAAAAAGAGCTTAGAATCCTAAATTTGATAATCCTAATTTCTGATGAAATCTTAAATGACCAGCAGAAGAATCGTGAGGACATCAACGACGTATTCGTTCAACGACAACAAAAAAAGAGCAGATCTCGGAGGATCAGGCGCCAAGAATGAAGAATGCAGCAATTGCAGAAAGAAGCCTATCAACAATAGTCCAAATTAGGCTGCAAATAATGACTTAAATTCCCATTCTACATAAAAAAAATACAAAGCTTTCATACGCTTGTGTAGTCTTTATAAAATGAACTATACAGTAGGTACTATATGAGGTAAAGAAGCTCAGGCGCTCACGAAATCTGTTCTGCTATGATAATAATCAGTCATAACAGCGAAGAAAGAAATAAAATAAGTCTGCACGTATATTTTGTGTTGTGCTTTACCTGAATCAGCAGTCAGTCGCTCAGTAGCAACTTCAGGCAAGTACCGGTATTTTGTATCTATTGTAATTAGACCAAATGTTTCTACAGAGTACTATCAGCGTACCAACAAAAATCAAAAATAAAATATTCTGAAAAACTCACAATAACAAATGAATAGGTAATTTTTTTATAACCATTAAATACTCAAGCTTAATGATAGAATTGATGAATCAATTGTTGTAATAGGGTCACACTATGTGCAACGAGAAAGGCAACTAGTCACCCGATCAGCCGCAAACTCAAGATGGCGATGGACATTATCTTAAATGAAGCCTAAATGAAGGTAAGAGTTTTTTGAAACTCACCAAAGACGAGAACTAGTTCCAAAGCCCGCAGAAACCATGGAAGAATGCTAACGCGATCACACGGCTTCAGCAAAATGGGCGAGAGATTATCACCCGGAGGGTCTTAGTGAGTGCGCACCCTACGAAACCTCTCTGAGGAATGCGGTAGGCATTTCCACCTGGAAAAAGTTACATCATGTCTTCTCGTGGCAGCCGCGAGAACCGGTTGAGGAATGATCCAGGGAATCTAATCAACATTATTCTACGATACAAAGAACATCAACTATGATTTACTATAGAGAAAACCTTCAACAGGTTGATGTTTATATATAAAGCAATGGATGTCACGATACTCTGAAATATTCATTTAGTTTACAATTGCGAAAATACAAAAGTTTACAAAATTTCAAATAAACCTAAAATTTCATGTGATTTTGCAACAGTAATCATATTGCAAACTAGCAATTAGTCAAATGTGTTTTAAACGAGACGAATGCAAGCGAGCGTGCGTCCACTCACGCGCAGCCCGGCGCGCATGCGCGACCTCGCAACCCGCGCGTCGCGATGCCATTTTGTTAGTTGGGCGCATCTAGAACTTTCTACAAGATTCGCCAAGGTAACCTAAATTAAAGTTAAATTGTAAAAACAAATGTGCAAGGCGTCATATTTAATAATTAAGAGAATCATCATCATCATCATTTCAGCCCGTAGCTGTCCACTGCTGAACATAGGCCTCTCCGATCGAATTCCAGNNNTTAGCCACCTGCATCCAGCGAGACCCAGCGATCCTCACCAGGTCGTCGTCACCAATTTTATAATAGTATAGATAAATATAGATAGATTATTATATATGTGTGCCCTTAGCTGTGAGAACCAGCTAAGGGATATATCAGGATAATAGACAGTAGCATTATACTGTTATTCAATTAAAATCTACTGCGATCTCCAAGACGCCTGTGAAGTGAAGCGTAGTGATTATGGCAACCCCCTCCTTTTTAAGGAGGGGGCCCATGCACAGCAGTGAACTTTCACGGGCTGATGTTGATGTTGTTGATAGGTAATTAATGTTGTCATGTGTCGTTCTCGAGAGCCATATTTATTGTGCTGCGTACGGGGCGAATAAGTGTGGTGTGTGCGTTTATTTCTTAAACATTTAGAGAGAGAGAGAGA
>WUAW01002700.1:14354-25988 GCA_017165845.1 Thaumetopoea pityocampa | reverse complement strand
TGCAGGTAGCTATGGACCGGTCGCGCTGGAATTCGATTGGAGAGGCCTATGTTCAGCAGTGGACAGCGACGGGCTGAAATGATGATGATGATGACTCTTTTCATACACATTGATCTGACCCCAAATTAGGATTCTCGTGCCTTGGGTACTACACAACGATATAAACATGTACTTGTTGGTGCTGATTCTGTTGTAACAGAACTTAACTAAGTTTAGTCCGTCCGCATCTTTATATAATGTCTAACACTAAAACGAGACAGCTACAATTTTGGTGCTCTCCTTTTCGTTTATACACGACAAAATTAAAAGATTTAGACGCGATCTCGGAACATACGGACTAAAGATACGCAAAAAACGCAACATTTTTTGAACCGTTTAACAGAAATGTAGGTTGGTACGCGCTATAAATGTTTGCTATCTCGTTTTGGTGTTTGACATTAGAAAAAGATAGGGAGAGATTAAATTTAGTTAAGTTCTGTTACAGCAGAATCTGCACCATTATAGATAAATGTTAATACATGTATAGATAAACATATATAACTCGGATACAGACATTCGTGCGTATATCGAGGCTAGAATAATTCAGTAATAATTGCGTGTAATGGCTCCACTCATAATACATTGCCACGACGGATCGTACATTTATTACCCAAACAATTTTGTGGTGAATCACGGAATATGTTGGTATCTGAGAGTTTCTACAAATTTAAGGATTTTCTAAAAAAAGTATTCTTGTAATCCATATCATATTAGGAATGCATTGTAGTTACTGATTGACAGTATTGTGAAATAGTTTTATTCACAGGAATATCTTTGCAATTATTTTTTTTAAATATTCGCACGACGAATTTGTCAAATATAGTGAACCTATATATAACCAATATGTTAGCAAATAAAACATTCATTCGTTCATCACATAAAGGTTGTTTCTACCAGGATTCGAACATGGGACTAATTAGTCCAGAAATGTTAAAATTGCATGTATGATGGTATGGTGTTCACCATTACACATCCACATGAAGGAAGAGTGGAGCTATTAATATATTTATATGATATTTATGTGCTGTGTGGCGCTGACGTGTAGCGTCACTCCATCTCTCCGCGTGGATGCTGTGAGAGCCAGACGATGTACCAGGATAACGGGCAGCAACATCATCCTGTTGCTAAATCAAAACCTGCTGCGATCTTCAAGGCACTTGCCAAGAGTGGAGGTTATGCCAAATCACTTCTCTTTAAGGAGGTACATGACCAGTGATGGACTGCACGGATGACGCAGTGGTTTAAATGGTCGCTTCTCCACTGCGCTGTCGAATGTTGTGGGTTCGATTCCCACACGGGATAACAACTTTGTGTACACCACAAACTGTTGTTCTGAGTCTGGGTGTTCTGTGTTTCCGTTATTTGAATGTTTGTAAAGTCCCCGCGANCCTCTTTAAGGAGGAGGTACATGACCAGTGATGGACTGCACGGATGACGCAGTGGTTTAAGTGGTCGCTTCTCCACTGCGCTGTCGAATGTTGTGGGATCGATCCCCACACGGGATAACAACTTTGTGTAAATCACAAACTGTTGTTCTGAGTCTGGGTGTTCTGTGTTTCCGTTATTTGAATGTTTGTAAAGTCCCCGCGACACAGGAATTTAATCCTAATGCGGGAGTTGTTTTTAAAAAAAAAACTTCTATGGACTGATAATAATCAATAAATATTATTTGGACCCTTCCAACCACAATGTATTATTTCGATATTTCAACATTATTTTTTTAACATTTGTTTCGCCACCCGACACGTTTCGTTTTCAGACGCGGCCGAAAAGTGAGCTACGGATAGCCACTTTGCTCGTAACAAGTGGAAAGAAGTGGTCTCTGCCTACCCTAATTCTTCGGTAGTATAGTGGTCAATACGGGCGATATCTGCCACGCGGGAGTCCGGGGTTCGATTCCTCGCCGGAGAGCTAGGGAAAAGGCGTGATTGTATGTTTAACATTTTGATTCATTCCAATGTGCTCCCCAGTCGACGACCGCTCTGGAGACCCTACTGCAGAAGCACGCGGTGGAATCCGACGCGGAGACAATATACGTGTCGTGGGTGGCGCCGGTACTGGANGGTATAGTGGTCAATACGGGCGATATCTGCCACGCGGGAGTCCGGGGTTCGATTCCTCGCCGGAGAGCTAGGGAAAAGGCGTGATTGTATGTTTAACATTTTGATTCATTCCAATGTGTTCTCCAGTCGACGACCGCTCTGGAGACTCTACTGCAGAAGCACGCGGTGGAATCCGACGCGGAGACAATATACGTGTCGTGGGTGGCGCCGGTACTGGAGCACGTGGCGACCCGCTCCTTGGAGACGGGCGTGCTCAACATACTAGAGAGCCTGCTCGCTAGAGCCCTGACCCTGCACGAGTCTCTCATCGATTTAATGTAAGTTTCTTATCACGTGGCTACAACAAATTGGTATTTTTTATTTGTTTACTAACTTTTTTCCGCGGCTCCGCCCGCGTGAATGTTGGTTTCCCGCTACATGGGAAATCCCGACACAATCACAAATTTATGCACAAGAAACCTTCGAACCAGTTTTATTTGACCTTAACGGCTGCTACCGAAACAAGTATTTTGAATATTACTGGACTGATTTTGATGAAACATACCGCAGTATTTAAGTCGCAATAGTTACCTTTAAGACAGTAACAGTTTGACCAAAATCTACCCGCTGGTTTTTGCGTGAAGCTCGAACAAACAAACAAACATCGAAGGATTTGGTTTCTGAAGCCTTTAAGCCAGTCGATCTGAGTAGTTTTTTTTTAATATCTTTGATTTGCAAAATTTGAAATTTAAATATTTTATAATCAACTAAATTACACAATCATCACACTTAACGTCAATAAACCGCCGCGGTGTGCCCGGGCGCTGCGCACTCGCAGTTACACAAACATACGGGCTGTTTTACTTTCGTATGTCGTGTGGAGACAAAGTTTGGAAGATTTAAATATTATAATTTTAATATATTTATTTTAGAATTATTGTTAACATAGTTATTATGGAATTATTATTCACTATCTAGCTCTATATTTTTTCAATTTAGATTTAGGGATTTTTTCTTTAATCTTTCTTTAAGATTAATGCGAATTTTTCGTCCGGGCGAGGTGACAGGTGGGAGCGATTTTCGCGAATGTGTCGAACGCCTTACAGGTACAATAAAATGATCTTATACATAAATTATCATACAAAAACTTAATCATTACAAGTGGTCTGTAAGACAAAAAAGTTTGAGGATCTCTGCCTTAGACAGTCCCTTGTTGTTAGGGGGTCTGTCGCTGTGCATCTACTGCGATCTTTAAGAAGTCTGTCAAATAATATCAAGCAATTACGGCATTTTTTTTTCTTAAATACGTATATTTTTAATTCCAAATAGACTTTTCTCGCTACATGATGCTCAGATGTAGCATATAAGTTTTGTCTTTGACTCGATTTCTATTTTTTTTTTCAAAGGAGAATGCCCATTGATGTGAGGAGTTTGTTTTCACATTTACCTTATGATTTTCAAATTTATATTCAATATCCTTTTATGTCCGTCTATCCGAAAATCACACTCTCCGGTTTTTATCGGAAAACAGACAAAAACTACACATTCGCATTCATAATATTAGTTAATATGGACACCTAATATTCTTCACAGAATACCATACATCAAACAATCCTGCGAACTCATCACAATCAAGTCATCAAATGAACAGCGCGATCTGAAATGTATCTTAATGCTATTGAGTGTGGCTCGAAAATCAGGCGTCACCAATAAACTGTCATCACAGGCGTCCAATGACGAGTGGAAAGGTATCATTAGCTATGACCTGTTAAAGCGAGCAGCAGTGGATGCTGTAGACGAGGTGTGTAAACTTAGAACCTAAGAATTTTTAGACATCTTTTTCGTAATCTTTCTTAACCTTTTCGCGACCGCAATCTCGAGAGCCTACCGTCCCTCACAGCCCGCCCGTTTGCGACCCAGCCGTCCCGTCATTACCGCATTAATTTACGCTTCCCATAAATTAATGCCATATGTACATACATATATGATAATAATAATTATTTATTTATTTTTTCACCACAAAAAAGATACAAAAAGCAAATACTTAGATTACAGTGCATAATATCGTGTGTGAGACCAGTGCTTGAACTAGACAACTATATTTCAAGTCTCCAGTTCAGTTCAGTTCATATATATATAAATCAATATCACTGTTTGATAGGAAAGGATAAGTAGCCTGGTATTTGCCGTTGGCGGGCAGCAAAAGGTTAATAAGGTATAGACGTGAGATGACAAGAACTACATGACTGCATCTCTTCTCGCGGAAATCAGCAGTTGGATGCACCTTGATGCTGCCTTACCCTGCGAATCATCCAACATCTGCTGTGATCTCTGAGATGCCTGTCAAGCGTAGAGATTACGGAAAATCCCTTTTATAAAGTAGACACTTATCCAATCCACTATTAAATAAGAGTTTGTTTAAATACATCACATAGACATGTGTTTCCAGACTCGAATCCTGTCCCTCTCGCTGATAGTGGAGTCCCCGAAGTCTACGGAGAAGTTCACAGAAGGAGACTTGCGCTTCGTGCTGTGGTACTTGCACTACAATATCAATGCGCAGGCGCCAAGCTTTAGACAGCTCACCATCTCCCTTATGAAGAAGGTAAACTTTGGTACTTGTGCTATCTGGCAAATTCCCATTCATTCAGTGCCGTGAGCACCAGCTGAGAGACCCACCAGAGTTATGGGTTGTAGAATTCCTTTCCCTATACTTACGGAAAATTAATTAATATAGTAAAAATTATTTAATGATATGGTGATAATGATGAACTCAATTTTCGTAGATCAGGGAGTACTTAGTCTTTTAATCTGTCCGGCAAATAGACTTAAGTATACGGGTAAGCGACCCCGGCCCTCTCAGCTACTACTGTCTCTTCCTACTCCTTCCGAAATAGTACTATCCTATAGTCCTTTTCCTAATTCCGTATTCCTTGCTCAATAAGCCTTTCCTATCTCACCCCCTTACCTTTCCTCGCCACTGAGACGGTGGGAACGTAATGAGGAAACAAACGTCGTGGTTAGCCACCCTACACGTCTCATTTCTTGCGAGGCGAAAAGTGGGGTTTGGATAGCCACTTTACTGCATCAAACGTTGACAGCAAGTGGAAAAAAGTGGTCTGTGCCTACCCTAATTCTTTTGTAGTATAGTAGTCAGTATCCCCGCCAATCACGCGGAAGACCGGGGTTGAATTCCCCACCCCGGAGAGTCAAGGAAAAAGGCGTGACTGTATGTATGTAATTTTCATTAGAGTGCGTTTTCTAATTCAATAACCTTTACATTTCGAAATCTTCAATATCCTTAGTTATGGATTAATAGACTAGATTAGAGTACTCTTTATTACACATCAGTTAACAGAATTTATTACACAACTAGCTTTTACCCACGGCTCCGCCCGCGTAAATGTCGATTTTCCGCAATATGGGAAATCCCGACACAATCATAGATTTATATAAAAATATAACCATTTTTACTTGACCTCACGTACCAAAGCGGCGGCTACTAAATCAGGGATCAAGCTGTATCTTCAATTTTACTGGACCGATTTTGATGAAACATGCTGCATTAATTAAGTTGGAATAGTACCTTTAAGACTGTAATATTATAGTTTAATTAAAAACTACCCGCTGGTTTTTGCGTGAAGCCCGAACAAACAAACAAACAAACATCGACGGATTCGGATTCGGTTTCAGAAGCCCTTAATTAGATGATCCGAGTAGTTTGTTTTTATATATCTTTGATTTTTGAAAATTTGACATTTAACAATTTTATAATAGATAAAAAAGCCTAAGAACCACTTTTACTTGAGCTCTCGTACCTTAATGGCGGCTACTAAAACAGGGATCAAACTGTATCTTCAGTTCTAATGGACCGATTTTTATGAAACATGCTGGAGTATTTAAGTCGGAATAATACCTTTATGAATGTATCAGTTTGATCAAAATCTGCCCGCTGGTTTTTGCGTGAAGCTCGAACAAATAAACAAACATCGATGTATTTGGTTTCGGAAGCCCTTAATTAGTCGATCTGAGTAGTTTAATTTCTTTAATTTAAAAAAATTGACAATTAACCATTTTATAATAGTATAGAAATGCCAAACATATACATATTTTACATCATGTATCATATTTGTCCATATTCTCCTTACCACAAGATGCTCAGATGGGACTTTTAAGGTGGTTTGATATTAGGCTTAAAGAAAAAATTCATTAGGTATTCCAAGGAATACCGAACTATTCTTGTTAACTCCTGTTATTGCAATTTCAGTTCCTAAAGCGCTTCGAAGATAGTTACAAAGTGCTGAAACGGGAAAAAGATCTCAACGGACCTGAAAATAAAGTCGATTATTACGTGAATTTCCTTGAGGACTTACGACAGCAGTGCTTCGAGAGTTTATTACAAGGCGCCAATTACAGCAGGCGTTGCATTGCCCTGCAAATATTGGTTTGGTGCGAACAGATCAGTTTGGAAGGGTTTGAAAGGTAGCATTAATAAAATTAATTTATATTCATTATTGGTAGCTTTACCTTCAAGATGGCATACAGATATCCCATCGGCTGACATCCTCAAGCTAAACGTAGTTACTTATAATAAGAACTTATTAATAATCTACTACAAATATGTGTATGTGTATTTAAACAATCTAAAATCAACCTTATTTCACAGTGTTAAAGTTCATAATTTAACGTAGTAATTGGCATTTAAGGATCGAAAGACCGTATTCGAAGCGGCAGCAAATAGATGTGGAAGTGAGAAATAATTTATTATTATTGGTACGTTGCGAGCGGGTACGTTGTCGAAATCAAGTCATACTATAGAGTAAACCTGTCTATTTCCTTTTCCTCCTAGTTGTATCCCGACTTAATCAAGGTCCGTTGTTACTGCAGGGAATATGACTGAGGTACAGTTGCGCAATTTTAAAACCTAGTAAGTGCTTTCAATGAAATTTTACAGGAGAGCCCAAAACCCGTTTTTTTATAGCATACATTTACTACATGCATACATTTATATGATTCGCCTCTAAGACAAATGTTGTATCTTGGTTTCTATTCATCATAGAACTGCGGGAGTCAGTGTATTTAATAGAGCTTTACTTACGAGGTTCATCCAAAGGTAATGCAATAAAATCATTTTCGGAAAAATTAAGTTACATTTTTTTTATTGTGTTTTAAATTTACCTAGCCGGGTAGTTCTGATGACCGTCTGATGCCATCTTCGTAGCTCCCACAGTCGCTTCGTCGATTAGTTTGAGTAAGATTGTGTCAACGTCGATATTTTAACATGCATTTCGAAACACGTATGTCTGAAATACATGTTAAATAACAAATGCTATAAATTCCTCTATCGCGATTCAACTTTTCTATACAAATATTCCAATAATTCTATGACAGTGTTGATAATTGACAGTGATGTTGATTCTGTTGTAACAGAACTTAACTAAATTTAGTCTCCCTCCACCTTTTTCTAATGTCAAACGCTAAAACGAGATAGCTATCAATTTTGGTGCTGTCAGTTTAGACACGTCAAAATTAAATTCTACATATAAATTTAAACGTTACCTCGGAACATGACGACTAAATATACGCAAAAAACGCAACAGAAATGTAAGTTGATACTCGCTAAAATTGTTGCCATCTCGTTTTGATGTTTGACATTAGAAAAAGATAAGGAGAGACTAAATTTAGTTAAGTTTTGTTATCGCAGAATCATCACCAATAAAGTCATTGAAGAATGCGTGAAAAATCTATAACGAAGTATTAGAGGGAAATGAACTGCAGGTATATGTTCCAGAACCTGGCGACCTGCATACGTGGAGAAATTGCTGCTTCACTTGGAAGACAGTTACGAAGCTAACAAGTCTTACGCGCTACAGGTGCTTGAGAGATGCCCGGTTGAGCTGTTAAAGGTAAATAATAATTAAATAGAAAAAAATCTCTTTTTTTTGACCAATTCGAAGTCGTGTTGAAGAAAAGCCAGGTTAGGAGTACCCGCAACCGTCGAGTTTGTATGAAAGCGTTGATGAATGTAGAAACATGTATGTCAGGATCATAGCAAATGGAAAGAAGTGGTCTCTGCTTACCCCGGCGGGAAAGGGGCGTGACTATATGTATGTAAAATTTTCTACTTAAAAGTACACGTTTAATCACATTCGACACACATGAAGCTAGCGACAGTACTCGCAACAAGTGTGAATCGAAACTACCCGCACTCAAGACTCATCCAATATTGGACGGGGGGTATCGCTTTGTGACGCCGGATTGATAATAGCGTCACTCCATCTCTTCCCGTAGATGCTATGATTTGGTTTTCACAGCAAAATAAAAACAAATACTAAGTTCCAAAAGGGTAAAACATAATTGAAGAACTCTAGCGAGGTGCGAAATTCTAATAAAGTAAAACAATAAAGTTCTAATAAGGTGTGGTGCATCCTTTCCAGTATACGCTGTGAGAGCCAGCTAAGGGATGTACCATGGTCTTGGCCAGAAGCGTTATCCTTGTTACTCAATGAAAATCTACTGCTGTCTCAAAGACGCTTACCAAGCACGGAGGTCATGGCAAACCCCACCTTTGGACGAGGAGGCCCAAGTCCAGCAATGGATTTCCATGGGCTGGTGATGAACACATATGTGCAGCAAACTGCCTCAAGAGATGAGAAATTGTAAAATTATTATCTAGTTTAAAAAAAAAACCCTTATTGAAGTATCCTAACCGCAGCTCTAAGATATTATTAGTATTTGATTGGTTAATTAATTTTTAAATTTTATCGTTATCTTGGCACATCCCTTAGCTGGCTCTCGCAGCATCCACGGAAAGAGATAAAGCGATGTTATTATTATACCGGCGCTACATAGCCTGTTATTTCATCATCATCATCCCGAGTCCATATCGTCCCCACTACAGGGGCACGGATCTACCCTGATCAAGAAGGAGATTAGGCCGTAGTCCACCGCGCTGGCCTAGTGCGGGTTGGTAGACTTCACACACCCATGCGGGCATGCAGGTTGCCTCATAAAATTTCCCTTCCCCGTTCAGTACATTGATGTTTACAGTGTAGACCGTACAAAATTTCCCTTCCCCGTTCAGTGCATTGACGTCTACAATGTTGACCGTACATGAATTAGTAATAATTCAATGGTACAGGACCAAGATTGAACCCGCGACCTTTCGATCGTGAGTCGTGTATAACCACTACAACACCAATGTACTATTAATTTTGCCTGTTACACACAATTAAATAATATAATCTATTTATTTTCAGAGTAAAACGTATTCTGTAAGCTTAGAAATCGAAAGTATATTTCGTCAAGCATCGTCGCTGAAGCCCACGGACTGCGTGTCGGCTGCGTACAAGCTGGAGTTGGTCAAAAGGAGCCTACCCGAATACATACTGCGGGGAGAGCGATGGTACACTTAATAATTACATCGTCAGAATCGTTATCTACCGACAAAGCCTTCCCCATAAAATATTCGATCGAACAAACAAACATCGACGTATTTGGTTTTAGCAGTCGTCCTTAAGTATTCGATCTGAGTAGTTTGTTTGTTTTAAAAAAAATTACATAATTTTTTTTTATAATATGTATAGACTATCTGTCGCAGCTCCGCCCGTGCAGCGCCGTCTAGTGGCAAATTAAAATGGATAGCATAAAAACGTTATCCATGAAAGACAAATTTGGTAAGTTTCATGGTAATCGGTCAAATGGTGTGCACGCGTGCGCGTGCGCCTACGTACGTGCGTGCTCGTATGCGAGTGCGTGCGTATATGATCTCTTTTTAGTTATATATTTAGTATATATAAAAAACACGGATGTTCTTATCCACATTCTTCAAACCTGTGCAACTCGTGAGAATTTCGATAGTTTTCGAAATCATACATACATAAATACACTCACACCGATATCCCATAAAGGTAGGCAGAGACTGTAGTATATGCTATATACATACAGTCACGCCTCTTTCCCATTGGGGTGGGCAGAGACCACTTCTTTCCACCTGCTACGATCGTTCAATGTAGTACAGTGGGATATACGCAGCCCACATTTCGCCTCCGTGGGCAACGAGACGTGTCGGGTGGCAAACCACGACGCCGCCATTTTATAAGCCTCAAAATTATTAAAGTTCCTCAATGCGTACCCACGGCTTAGTGGAAAGGAAAGGAAAAAGAATGAGGTAGGAAAGGTGTATTGAACAAGGAATATGGAATTTAGGAAAAAGACTATAGGGTATAGGATACTACTATCTCGGAAGGAGTAAGAAGAGACAGTAGTAGCTCGGGGGGCTGGGGTCGCTCACCCGTATCGGACTAGCTAAAAAGCTAAGTACTCCCTGATCTAAAAGAAAAGTATATTCGAGACGTATATTCATTTTTGTATAAAAATATAAATTAGTTT
Source organism: Thaumetopoea pityocampa (assembly GCA_017165845.1). Lineage (NCBI taxonomy): Eukaryota > Metazoa > Arthropoda > Insecta > Lepidoptera > Notodontidae > Thaumetopoea > Thaumetopoea pityocampa. Next base: position 15,516 of record WUAW01002700.1, on the reverse strand, counting down.
TTGTATTTATCTCACAATAAGATGTACCTGGTGTGCGTTTTACGCAACTGTAACACAATACCACTACACTAAAATGTGGTAAAAGTATTCAATTATTACAGTGAAGCAGCAGAACCGGTGACGTACGTGCTGTTAAGAGACCTCCTGGGGAGGCTGCGTGGAGAGCTGGCGGTGTGCCTCCGCAGCGTCGCGCTGGGCGCGAGGCAGGCTCCCATGTACGGCCTGCTGCACTGTATGGGCCACTTCGTCAGTTCCTTGGACCCTCAGTGAGTATACATAAAAATCTTACTAATGTACCTAATAATCAAGTCCCGTCTGGGGTCAGGTTGGAACTAAAAGTTATGATGAAATTCCGGTTGCGTAGTATTTTCTGTACTAAATAAATTAAAACCACCCTATTTTAAATATAAAGTTCACGCGGCTTTTATATAGATCATTGATACCCAAACTGATCTACTGCAAAGGGGTCTGACGTGCAAGGAGTCCACGTCAACTGTCAAAAACACATTTGAAATTAATATATTTACAAAAAATTCATATTAACTACTAAGACAAAAATTTAATAAAGTTACGTTCAATATTCCTAAAGAAACAGAGAACTTTCCTTGTTTTGAATTTAGTTAAAAATCTTTTTATTACAGAGTTATATCAAAAGATGGCGAGTGGTCGTCTTTGATAAGCGACACGGTGTCGGCGTGTATGGAGGTGACCGGCGGGGTGGCGTGCGTGGTCAACAACTCGTCCCCCGAGGGCCACCTGCCCATGGACATGTCCGGGGTCCAAGTACACGACGACGGCAACTCGGAGTAAGCCCCAACCGTACAATAGTACAGCGTATCTCAACCTTTTTTACTCAGCAATACACTAACATACTCTTTACAAATTCGCGACACCCTTACGTACTTACATGCAAAATTTTTGTTAGTTGAAGTGAAGCTAGGTACATACATATATTAAATTATAATAAATTATAAATCTATTAAATATATTATATTTTTATTATAATTTTAAAATAATCTCAAATAAACGCAATTACCCCAGAGATGCAATTCCCCCGGATCACCTTAGATAATAATATTTTATTTGTAAATCTCGCGACACACTCGACAGGTGCTTGCGACACACTTGACAGGTGCTTGCGACACACTTGACAGGTGGTCAT
>WUAW01002697.1:16136-32157 GCA_017165845.1 Thaumetopoea pityocampa | reverse complement strand
CCGGCATGTTTTATCAAAATCGGTCAAGTAGAGTTGAAGATACGAGAGTAGGTACGAGAGCTCAAGTAGAAGTGGTTACCAAGCTTATAATATAAATCTATTATTGTTTCGAAATTTCTCATGTAATGGACAACCGACCTTCACGCGGGCGGAACTGCGAGCAAAAAAAGTAAATTTAAAAAAATAATAAACACGTTCTGCCGAAGTGACGTGTCGCTCCAATAAGTTATGACTAATGACTGAGAAGGAAATTGCTATTAGAATTATGTAACCAGTGTCTCTACGATGACTTTATATTGTCAGTGTTGGAGATGACATGATTTTTTTTATGAAAAACCTACACAGCACGCTGTGCCTACTTGATTTTGTAACGAAATTAAGAGAGTACCGTTTAAAGTTTATGAAAAAATATAATATGACAGACTACATCGTAAATAAACGACGTTGCGATGTTATCGGCGCGGCCGGCAGGAAGCGCTTCGGCCCATTTAGGGGTGCATTAAAATCGAATACATCATATTTGTTTGATTTCCTAGTTCGCGTTTCACCCTGTAATTATACAAGTCACCGTCCGTGGCCGGATCTCTAGCGGTTTTTGTTAAGATGCATTAATCATCTTTTTTTTTATTGCGAGCATGTGTTTTGGTCTCGTAAAACACTTTCGGGGATTATAAGCTTTTTGTATTCTTAATGTCTAATTTAGTTTTCGGTCGGTTCTTATGAGGTCATTAGCGCGGCGAGGTCCGTTTCGTCAGCGGCCTCGGAAATTTATAGTCGGAGCTACGTTTTACGTCGTTATAATTTGTCGTGTTGTGAATTATAAGAAACGTTTAAGTTTTACGTCACGTGAAATTTCATATTAATTAATTTGAATGTATGCAGTATATACAAAGTGCGCGCAGAAAAGTTTGTACGCAAATGAAATTTACAAATAAAGTTTTATTAAGAATAATTGCTTCAATACATTATTTTTTCATTTATCTACAATACTAAATAAAAGAATCTATTACGCATGCATACCGATACAAACATACCTTTGTATACTATATAATATATAGTATAAAAAGGTATGTACGCATGCGTAAGAAGTTAACATTTTTAAGCACGAATACGATACGACTCAGAGGTGCCAAAGGTTACCTCTTCAAAACGAAATTTATCAAGCAGGGGCGTCGTTGCGACCGCTGATCGAGGCCGCGCCGTACGCGTGCAGCGCTTTGCGACATTTTAGATATTATCGTACCTAAAGAAGTTTTACTTCAAAAATGTGATTAACAATTATACGTTGAACCTGTCTAGGTATTTCCATTTACATGCGAAATATCATTTTTATAGTAACAGTCAGTGCACGCGAGTCAGTAAAGGAGATGTTTACAAAGCTTCTCCTTCACGTAATAAGTAGATACTTGCAAGTATAATCGAGCGCGTCGCGCGTGTGTCCAGGCGCATGTTCCCGACGGCGCGCGTGTCGTTCGCGGGGTGCCGCGCGGAGGCGCGCTACGCGGTGCTGCTGGACGTGGTGCCGGTGGACGGCAAGCGGTACCGGTACGCGTACCACCGCTCCTCGTGGCTGGTGGCCGGCAAGGCGGACCCGCCCGCGCCCGCGCGCCTCTACCCGCACCCCGACTCGCCCTTCTCCGGGGACCAGCTGCGCAAGCAGGTCGTCTCCTTCGAGAAGGTCAAGCTCACCAACAACGAGATGGACAAGAACGGACAGGTCAGATGAACACAATTATTTTCTTGCTTGGAGTTATCTTGTATCCAGGATCTGCTTTCCTCCTCAATCTTCTCTACATTTTTCAATGATCTTTATTCTGAGTGTGTGTATATTTAGTATTGTATGCATGATACAAGTATTTAGACAAAATTCATAAAACATAATCAGCGAAAACATAGAATAATTTCAATGATCATAATAATAAAATAAAATCGTAACTGAACTTGAATGATTAATAACGACGTAATCTGATACTGATATTATCATAATAGATAGGAGTGAATGGGTAATATATGAACAAGGTTTAGTCCAGAGAGCGAGAGAGAGAGGGAGAGGGAGTTGCGGTGATAACAAGGTGATAAAGCGACGGAACCTTCAATGAGTTATAAAGTGTTGACGTAAAACTGTTGGTTTACTGTTCGAGTCGCTGCGCCCGCGGCTAACGAGCTTGCGACAGAGCGTACGACCCAGATGTACCCTATACTGATTTATAGAAATACTTTTTCAGCGATCTTTAAGGTCATTTATTTTATTGGTTTATCAATTTATTTCTTTATTTGTCGTATGTAGTATTAAATTATATCAGTTGTATATGCAGTATAATTTGATCTTTTAATTTTGAAAGTATTATTAACTATTCTTATATATTACTAGCTTTTGCCCGCGGCTCCGCCCGCGTGAATGTCGGTTTTCTGCAACATAGGAGACTCCCACACAATTAGAGATTTACATAAAAAAATCTTAGAACCATTTTTACTTGACCTCTCGTACCTCGGCTACTAAAACAGAAATCAAGCTGTATCTTCAATTTTACGGGAACGATTTTGATGAAATGTGCCGCAGTATTTAAGTCGGAATAGTACCTTTAAGGGTATAATAGTTGAACCAAAATCCACCAGCTGGTTTTTGCGTGAATCCCGAACAAACAAACAAACAAACATACATCGACGGATTTAGTTTCAAATGTCCTTAATTGTTCGATCTGAGTAGTTTGCTTTTAAAAATCTTTGATTTTTGAAAATTTGACATTTAACAATTTTATAATAATATAGGTAGATTCCGAGTGATTAAAGCCTATTTCAACCAACAAACTCATCGTTTCATCCAACATGGTGGCAGCAAGATCTGATTTAAAGCAATGTAAGAATATTAATAAAAACAGTAATTAGTATTGTTTAAATGTGTTTTACGATAGTAATATAATTAAACATGAAACATCTGCGGCCATCGATGCGATTGCATTTTTTTAGAGGGCTGGTGACTGACTCACTTGAAAATTTCCAAAAGAATACCCATGTCACATCGAACTTAACGATATCATCATCATCATATCAGCCCACAGACGTCCACTGCTGGACGTAGGCCTCCTCCAATGATCGCCACACCGAGCGGCTATGAGCCGCCCGCATCCACCGTATTTACCACATGTATTTAATTTACAAAAATAACTTATATACAATTATGACCTTCTATTAACACAACGGTACATTGGTGGTGTGGTTATAGACACGACTTACGATCGAAAGGTCGCGGTTACTTCCTAATTCATTCTAATTCACTGAGTTATTTTTAATTCATGTACGGTTTACATTGTAGACACCAATGCACTTAAGGAAACCTTCACGAGAAGACCTGCATGCCTACACGAATGTGTGAAGTCTACCAACTCGCCCCAGGTCAGCGCGGTAGATAGACTACGGCCTAATCCCCTTCATGATCAGGGGAGGTTCGTGCCATTATAGCGGGGACGTATATGGACTAGGGATGATTAATACAATGATATATAAAAATACAAGATTCCAGGCAAAAATATATTGGAAGGTGTAAAACTGCTACTAAATATTTTATCCACAATTATCCAGGTCAACATAGTAGGTATGTGTCTCTAGTGTGATTTGATGACCAACTGTGGCTGAAATGTTTTATTTCATGTTATCGAAGCATAAAAAACATGTTCATTTACAAAATGTTCAATAGCTCAAATCGCACAAATCATGTGTTCAACACAACAATTTTAACTGTGCGCGTTCGATCTACTCGGTTCTGCTCCAGAAAACAGCTAATGGCCGGCATTATTACACGACGATGTCTAAGTACTAGCACAGTGCGTGCTCCGCTGCAAATCGAGTTTTATAAATTGTCCGTCAACATTTAATTATATACTGGCCACCTTGCAATTCACTGTGAAGATGCCATTTACGATAAGTACGTTCCCCATTCAAATTGTTTGTGTTTTCGGTAAGATTAAAATAAAAAGAAATCGTTATGATTGATGTGATTATTTTTTATCATGTACATGAATATTAATTAAAAATACCACGAACATAACAAACAATCATTTCTACGGGGCTCAATAGAACGATTTAGAACACATTTTGAGTTTTGAACGTAAACTTTTTAAAAAAAGAATCTCAAACTAACGTAAATAAGTAGCTTGACTCCTCCATGACAATAATATGTCCATCGAATGATTGAAAATGCGAATTCACTGATTAATTTTAATTAATAATATTATAGTATCACTTCACTTCAGTCGACTTTTAAGTGACATCCAAAGGAAGAATAGTGATACTCTAGTAACAAATGACAACTGATTGTCAGAGAGGCAGTGACCCTGTTTTCTGTGCCAATGAGTCTCGGGTTCGAATTCCGGTGGAGGCCAACTTGTGTGATAAGCACAAATTAGTATTCGATTCATGGATGTATTTATCTATACATATATTAGTATTTATCCATATAAGTATGTATGTACATCGTTATCGAGACAAGACACAGGGTATCATAGGTAGGGTAGGGTATCCTAGTTTGAGACTAGATCAATGTTTTGATAGTGTCCAAAATAATAAAAGCACTAGGTCCAAGCAAGCATGTGAGGTAAGATAAATAAAATTAACATATTTACGTGTGTATCTGGTGTACGGTGATAACAATGAGTTGTAAACGCTTCCTGTATTTCACGCGTCCTTCGAGATGAGCCGGTGTCACGAGGACTTCCTTGTGCGTGTACCAATGTATAGAATTACGGCAAAATTGTAGGTGTCGGCGACACCTCGGGCGTCGTCGGGAAGAGTGTAATGAGTGCGTTGCTGCCAACAAATTAGTGGCACATGTCGTGTCAGCCGGCACCTCCTGGCAGTGGTACTCGCTCCGCGCCGCAGGTGCTCGCCTGGATGCGGCAAATGTCACGACCGACACACCAGCTTAACAAGACACTCGACGCGATTGCGACATTTGTAAACAAGAGCTCTAACAAACCGTTGGAAATATTTACATAGACAAATCGGAAATATTACAATTATGAAGTACGTGTACTGATAGTATCGCAACTGAAAATTGATTTTCAGCTGATGTGAGTGAACTTTGGACTGGTTGTCCTATTTGCCGTGGTTATTATCCTTCCATGTGGATCGTGCTACAGACACGTGAACACGGTGACTTGTTGATTTATATACATGTGTAAGTAAATGTAGGCAGCTGCATGCGCAAACATACTTCGTAATAATAATAATTAAAAAGAACATATTTTATAAATTACGTTGTATATAGAGAGCAGGTTCGCCTTGACCTTGGCTTATACTCAAAAGGTCACCAATTTGTGTCTTGCTTTTGTACCATAGGAGTTTTCAATGATGATACTTAGATCTACGTTTTTTATATCATGGATATCACAAACAAGCATGTAATCCAGAAGGGTATATGAACACTGTCATCCATAGACACTTATAGAAGAATCGAGATAGTTTGATATATCTACGGATCGGATCCTAATGTAAAATAGATATGTATTGTATATGTGTGTTGCTACTCCAGAGGACTGTATCTTTATACCTGTAGTTCCTGCGGCCACTGAGTAATTACTTACCGTCTAATCGGAACACACACGAAAAAAGCAGTATTCTAACAAAGTAAACACATTTTCTTGAAATATTTAGTAAGTTTAAGAGAATATGTGTGTATCCAAGCAATATCTATTTATTTAGAGTATGATGATCTTAGAACATTACCATAATTTATTTGAATAATTTGTTATAATCAAATAAGAGCCATCTAAAACAAGTAAAAAAGTCTTAATTTTGAAAACAGCGAAATATCTTTTGGAACTAGAATAGTAACTGTTCTTGGTAGAAGATAAATTTTCTATAATCAAGCTCACTTGACTTCGCACAAAACACTGAGTATGTTAAATTATCTTAAGAATATTTTTTCTTTTAGTTAGAAAATATTTGCTTGAACATATACGAGAGTTTAGATTCTTGGCTAAATATAATAGACTTTCATACAAAAGAATGTCTTGTTTAAAGAAATCATTTTTTCCTACGCAAGACTGCTTCACACGCCACTATTTGGCAGTAAAGGTCAAGCAGTGCTGCGTACCCCACCCCAAACGTGTTACTCCAAGCTCTTACCACCAATAAACACATACTCTATACCGTAGAGTGTAGCCACATAAGAGGCTTTATTGATGATACATCCAAATGGGCGCGTAACGATACATTCACGTCACACGTCTTACAACCACGGGTAATAAAAAATCCACGGTCTAGACGTCATTTGGATAACAGCGTGTATATTAGATATTCACGTCAGATTATGAAACGTGGTTACTTTATGTGGACAACGTTAGTTTGGATGTATCATCAGTGGGGACTCTAATTTTATCTGAGACATAAGTATTAACTTTTAATGTTGTTTGTTGTTCAGTTACCCTGTCGAGGATTGTTCGAGCGGGGTGGCGGGACGGAACGGAGGGCGTGGCGATATGATGGATAGACCCAACTCTCACTAAAACACACACCTAATTGGCTTTCCCATAGCTCGTGTAGCCATGACCGATAGATATCTTCCCTGTAGTAGAGCCATTAAAGTTATTTAATTAATCAATTAGTAACACTTGGATATTAAATGTATATATTATGTACAGTTATTTATGAGTCTTTGCATGTGATACACTTCCATTGCAATGGGTGTAATAAAACAAACGGACCGGCGTCAACCTTAAACTTCTATCAAAAGCGAACTCCGAGAGAATGGCGATATTTGTGGAGACGTGAAGTCTTCATATGACTGAGTTATGGTGCACGCAAATTGAGATCGCCTATGGATCAGTATCGCTAGAGATATCACGTGATATACCTGCGCAGTAGCTTGTTGTCTGATGTTTGATGGTACTTGGTACCGATAATCGGTACCAAGTACCATCGCTAGTAGTACCGATTATCGGTTAATATTGAAGTACCACGTAGAGGGTGTTGACAGATGTTCCTTCTCCGAAAGAGATGCGAACATTACTGCTTACTGTACGAACATTTGTCCTTAATACGGGGAGTGTCCAATGTTCCCGAGACTAGTCCTCTAAGGGTCGTGAACATAGATATGCTCGAGATTGCAGGCTGTAGGTTGGATTTAGATGACCGGTCGCCATCAGAATTCATCGCCGTAAGCCCCCACGATTCGTACTAATGCTCAGTGTAGTTGAGACACCAGTCGAAACCCACTGTCTTACGTGCCGTGAAACACGAAAAACCCATAATAACGTTAAAATTCCAGCCGGGGATCGAACCTTACCCACTACACTATGACCCTCGAATGTAATTTTATTATCACAAGTTTATCACCACTGGTTAGGTCAGAGACTATTTAATCTTTTAGCCTGTCCGACAAACAGACTTAAGTTTACGGGTAAGCGACCTTGGCCCCTCGAGCGACTACTGTCTCATCTCTTCTTACTCCTTCCGATATAATAGTATCCTATACCCTATAGTCCTTTTCCCAAACTCCATATTCCTTGGTCAATACACCTTTCCTGCCACCCTCTTTCCTTTTCTTTCCACTAAACCGTAGGAATGCAGCGAGGAACTTTAACATTTTTGAATCTTATAAAATGGCGGCATCGTGGTTCGCCACCCGACAAATCTCTTTCCCTGCGAATCCTACGGGAGCAAAAAGTGGGCTACGGATAGCCACTTTGCTACTTTAAACGAGCGTAGCAAGTGGAAAGAAGTGATCTCTGCCTACTCCAATTCTTTGGTAGTATAGTGGTCAGTATCCTTACCTGTCACGCGAGAGATCGGAATTCGATTCCCCGCCGGTGAGCCAGGGAAAATGGTGTGACTGTATGTATGTAAGTTTATCATAAATCGTAAAGTAGAAACGAGAACTGTTGCTGGCAATAGTTATTTAGTAATAATCTGTAACGTGGCCTTCATTCAATAATTACAATAGTAAAAAGTATGTTTATAATAATCAGATCCTAAAATCTATACGTAATCGACAAAAATACAATGTTGTTTTAATTACAATCTGAATTCCTTTAAACAAAGTTTCATATACAAATGTTTTATGCGTTATAAACTCCCAAAGAAATAGTTTATTATATAGAAATCTTCATTGACAAGTTTCACGAAAACTGAATATCATTGTAATCTATATATTGTATAGGATTTGAACAGAATTCGTAAAAAATAATAAAATTACTTTAATTCGTTTCAATAAATTAAACGCTAGATTAATATTCAGTTTCCGGTTAGAAATATAGCGAAACTTTTGCAAGAGCGAATTACTGTTAAAAATAATAATCATTATCAACATCATATCAACCCAGAGATTTCCACTGCTGAACACAGTCCTCCTCTAATGGTCGCCAGACAGAGCGGCTACGAATCGCCATCGTTCACCGATCGCCCGCGACCTTCACCAGGTCATCGGTTCACGCAGCTGGGGTCCGACCCGCACCACGCGTTCCGGTTCACGATCGCCACTCCAGTACTTTACGACACCAACGTCCATCGGCTCTACGATTGTTAAATATTATTATAAATAATAATACTTTAAAACTTGTTCAAAGTTAGTTGAACATAATTTTGCAGTCAAATACCTATTGTGTAAATTGAAGATAAGCTGCCGACGTTACATAGAATTTAGTAAACGCTGCAATAAATCTCCGCGCTATTTCGAGTAACGGCTAATTACGCTTAATTTTTTATAAATAAAACTTCTAATTAGCAATATATTATTATGAAACGGAACTGGAGTCGTTGATTCGTTAACATTTGTTACAATGCGCGTAGCGGGGCTGTGTGTTGGGCGCGCGAGCCGGCGCGCGTGTCGCCGGGGCCTAATTGTACAACAAAAACTCCATGAAGCCGACGAATTAATCACCGGCCGCGACTCACCGGCGTGTGTTCGAATAAAACTTTAAATACCCCGAGGTAGTTAGGTAGCCATTACCTGAATAGTGAGAAGGTTACAGTAGGTACCGTGTAGTGTTGCCCAAAAACAGTCTTGGGTTTGCATATAAGTCTGGCAGAGAGATAGATATGCTACCGATAATATAGGCTATGAAACATTATCAACACCATCACATGGCGAAGCCACAGGTTTTAGCTGGTTCTTTATAAACACTGAACATCTCTACTTTGTCACTTGATAAGAACCGAATGTAGTTCGATAAGTAGCGATTAGGTCTTGTAAGGCTTGTAGTAAATGGAAGACCGGATGTGTAAGAACAATATCAATACTAAAACACGATTTACTGGTGTAATCTGGGAATCAAGCTTGGGTAAGTCTCCTCTCGGTTTTGCATTGGCGACTACTTTGACCGAGCACGAAAACACTTCTTCGTAATTACAAGTTCCACATATTTCAGAAGACTCATTAAGCATTGTGTTATATATTTGGCGTACCTGTGTTTTTGGACTGAAATGATAACGCCGATTCTTGTATCCACCTTTATTGATTACTTTTACACTCAGGAACTAAGTTTACAGTTATTAATTTAATTGTCAGAGCTTGCAATATGTGCGGTGTCGTGTGTGACGTCTAGTAGGAAGAGAGAGAAAACTGGGTGCGAACGAGAGAGCATTATTATGCACAGATTAATTAGACTTATGAATTAGTATGAAATACTAAACACATTGGGCTGGTGTCATAATGACATCAGTCTTAGAAGAGATTGTGGAAGTTTAAGGAGTCCTCTGAATCTGCCTCACAACCAAAACCCTTGCAATAATAGACTACTCTTTATTGCACATCAATTTAAGAAAAATACGAATATAAAAAAAAGTAAGTTTTCATTGGATGCGATCTCTTCCAGACCATCTTTAGATATATAGGATTCATAGCTAGATAATTATATCTATGCTATTATTAAATAGCTGATTTAAATCAGAATGGAATCAGGATACAATGCTAGGATGAAGGTGAAGTGTGTAAACCATCCTATCCAAATTGTAGTAAGAAATCCAAGCGAAGATTTACTTAATACAAGTTTCCTAAGATGGTAAATAAGCGGCTCAGTATATTTTGTATCTGCATTAGCACGACAATAAATGCGCAATCTCCAGAGGTCAATAAGGTAGCTTGTATATTAATAAATATATATAAAATATTTTTCGTACCAAGTTTAAGAAAGTGACGTATCAAGTAAAACTAAGAAGCAATGATTGTGAGGTTAGTTTCATGGCATAACACAATTTTTTATTTAAATCGAGGTTAGATTATTAGATTTTATGAGAACGGTCACACGAAAGCGATGGCGTTGACGGATAGCCGTTGAAGGCAGCAATGCTTATCGCTTGCTTGCTAATGATATACACATGGCCTACACAGTCTAGGGATAGTTTTATGTTGATGTCAATGTATGTCGTACGGTGGCGCCGATGATGATGTCATCATAGCGTCACTCCTATCATCTCCTATCATCCCGTGGTACTGTGAGAACCAGCTAAAGGATGTGCCAAGATAATAATCAAGAGCGTTATCATGTTATTCAATAAAAATCTACTGCGATCTCGGAGACACCTGCCAAGTATGGCGATTGTCTTTCTTTCTAAGATATGGCGATCTTACTTTTTAAGGAGAGACCTATGTCGAACAGAGAACTTGTACAGGCTGATGATGATTAAAAATAGTCTAAGAATGAGGATAGTTGTAGTTATACACTGGCTATAGTCAAATGGCACTGCCTTGAGATCTCCCTATGTTCCGATTGAATAGGTAAGGTATGTCCCGTCAATCATAGGCACTACAGACATAACAGATAGATTAATTTAATTATAAAAGTATTTTCATAAGTACTTTGGTTGTCTAGGGATGTTTGCAGACACGACTCGCGATCAAAAAGGTCGTGGATTCGATCTCAATCCCGTACCAGGTTATTTCAAATTCATGTAAGTTTTACATTGCAAACGTACCTACTCAAGGAAGAAGTTCAATTACGTGAGGAAACCTGCGCGTCCGCATGGGTGTGTGAAATTTACCTGCCATCATTATGCTGGCGCCACACAGCATTTATTATTTATTTAATTACACCAGCGTTCACTTAGTATATAATATTATTGAATTCAAGGCTAATTGTTGTAAACTAACTTGTAATTAATGAAAATATGTAAATTGCCCGTTCTACTCGCAGGCCACTGGCAACGAGTCGCGATGATTAATGAACGGCTCTTTGGTCGTTTACTTAAATAATGAGATTAAAGCCTTAACTCTGTAATTGTATAAAACAGACTATGTATGACAGTTATAAATTGATATTTAAGTATATTCTGGAAAATTAATTTTTATTTTGGTGATCAAAAATGGGAATTTCTTGAATTATTTCCTCATATTAAAATTAAACCCGCAAACTAAAATGTTTTTTGTCTTTTTTGTAGTCTCGAAATAGAACTTATGCACTTATTCAAGTCATTATTTTTTTAATATATCATATCAGAATTTTATATTTTCCTCGAAAATAACTCTTTATGATGGTCTAGATATAGCCTCGTTACGGTACGAAGGTATGTAGTTCGGTACCCTCCCGAGCACTTTTTAATTTTCCATTGGTTTTGTTTATTTACACCTGGCCCTCAAACTCCTTACCGCTAGAATCTCTCAGGCATCAGGTTGAACCAATTGCACGGTTTTTTTTTTTCAAAACACGCAGGTCAGTTCTAAACAAGAAAACAGAATGGGTACCCCATCTAAAACTTGGCAATGATGAGTGCTGCTTAACATCACGATGGGCCGGTACAGATCTTTGATAAAGCTAGGATTTCCTTAACCCACGATATATTTTTAGATCGTTATTAATATGATAATTTGTACATAACATAAATTTGTTTAGTAAACTGTACTGTAACTTAGTTATTCAAACAGATTCCAATTTCGATCGAAAGTTCCCGCTGCGATAGACGCGTTTTACAACGACGCCGTAGCGAAACGACGTAGCTGACGGCGGTCGTTTTGTGTAATCGTTGATTGTATAAACGGAGCTGTGATAAGGTCTTTGTGACGCTGTTTATGCTTTAATGAAACGCGAAATGTCATATATAAATTTAGACCGGCAGAGACCCTGCTTTCTGTGCCGATGATTCCCGGTTTCGAATCCTGGTAGGGACAAACTTTGTGTGATGAGCACAAAGGTTTATATCCGAGTCATGGATGTATTTATCTATTTATGTATAGTATTTCTATATAAGTATGTATATCGTTGTCTAGTATCCAAGATACAGGGAATCCTAGTTTGGGACTAGATTAATGTGTGTGAAAAGTGTTCAGAATATATTATACATGTTCAGAATATATATACTCTAAAAAAAAATGTTGAATAGTAAAAGCGCTTTGTGACAAGCAAATATACCTACAATCAGTTTTCACTGTCATCAACGGGACATTAACTGTACATAAGTCATAAGCCATCAAATTATTCTGTGGAGACTGAACTTTGAGACATTTTGAAGATAGTCAGTTATTTGTCAGCATCAGATAGGGAAAAAGATTCTAAGTCCAACTTCGCCACTAATGCTTATGTGGACTCACTCAAGTGATCGTTAATTACGCGTAAAACATTAACTCTAAATATTATATTCATCACCATAATATTGGCCGTAATAAGTCCACTGTTGGACATAGACTTTCTCCAATGATCGCCACACCGGCTGTGAGCCGCTGGCATCCATCGGTTACATACAACCTTATTCAGGTCCTCGGTCCATAGTTGTCCATAGTTGACTTTTTTATAGTTTGACTCGTCGTAGTTTGCGTCAAATACTTGGCATAAATAATATTGCCAAGGTAAACGATTTACTGTTGAAGTTCTTACGCAGCATTTAATACTAAACAAAAAGAATAGTTCTATACACGATTTCAGCCGAATTACATTTTTATACAAACTCTTAAGTTGTCAAACGAATCGTTAATCATGGTGCGTAATTTATAAAACAACGAACACACTTGCATTTATTCGTATTGGTGCTGATTTGCCTGTAACAGAACGCAACTAAATTTAGTCCCTCCCTATCTTTTCCTAATGTCAAAGGCCAAAACGAGATAGCTACAAGTTTCGTTTACACACGTTAAAATTAAAAGATTTAGACGCGGTCTCGGAACATACGAACTAAAAATACGCAAAAACGCAACATTTTTTTTGTACGATTTAACAGAAATGTAGGTCAGTACTAGCTATAAATATTTGCTATCTCATTTTAGCGTTTGACATTAGATAAAGATGGGAGGGACAAAATTTAGTTAAGTTCTGTTACAACAGAATCAGCACCATTATCACGCTATTAAAATTTAGAGCTTCGTATGGGTACGTCTCCTTATGAAGTGGGTTTTGCGTTGAGCTTCATACTTAACAGGTGTCTTGGATAACGCAGTAGATAATAATTGAATCATAAGATAACGTTGCTACGGTCATAATGAAATATGATATCATTGCAAATATCAAAAGTATGATATGGATCCTTTTAGTCGCTGATGTGGCTCAAAGGATTGCAAAGCTGAAGTAACAGCTGCTGGGACGCATAGCTCGCAGCACCGGTAAACGTTGGGGTCCTACATTGCTTGAGTGACGACCCTGAAACGGTAAACGTACTACGTACTAGATGAATCGATGACCTGGTAGATGTCGCAGGCAATCGGTGAACGCAAGCGGCTTATAGCCGCCCGGTGTGGTGATCTTAGAGCAGTGAAAGCCTGTGTGCTGACATAATGATGATGTTATGAAGTATAATTTAGAGCCAGCAGACACTTATCAACCGAAATTCACAAAATACTTTCATTACTATCCCAAGTTTTATTTATGATGGCACCCAAGTAATTATATGAATATTCACGGACCAATAAAATTAAATAAAACACTCACCACGCCGCCCGCCGCTCCTCTTAATGGACAACTACAAACATCAATTCTCGGCGATCATTTGCGTTTTTTAATTACTGTTGATATTTTCACATCGTTAAAGTATAATTTTTTTTCAAAAGTTTATTATAAAACAAACACGCTAGACAGGTGAGCCGCAGTAGTGACTTTTGAGGTGTAATATAAATTAATAAGTTATTCGGCGTCTGTAGGACACCCGCGGCGCGAGGCGCGGCGTTCGCTTGCATTACGCCACCAATTATATACGAAGACACAGGTTGGATTACATCACACTGCTCATGTCTTTGTGAGTACACAAGGTGTTGAGGTGCTTACATCCCAGTGAAGTCCTCGAAAGAGCGAGACAAATAGGGATATCTGTATAGAGTACCGAATTACACATTCATAGTGGATCCCGAGCCTTTAAATGTGCCGTTGTAGCCCAACGCAAAATTTTTACTCACTAGGAGTCTGGTCTGACACATCACAGAAGTCGCTCGTGTGACCTGAAGCAGTTTCGGGAAGATTTTTTTTGTGTCAAATAAAAGATACTTGCATTAGTACACAGGCGTAAGAAATGACTTTCTATAAGTTATATCTCAGTATGACACGATTTAGATGTTTTAAAGATGTAATCAATGTTCGGATTGATGAAGTTAGATGATGGTACCTTTAAAGCAGGTCGTATCGTACACGCGTGGCGCGTAACCGGTGGCGTATTAAATTTTACTAACGTATTAAATTTGTTTCCACTTAAAGAAATTTTACATGGAAAGTTTCACTTTAAAATGGTTAAATTAATAGTTATAAAATGCTGGGATGTGTAGTCATTTAACACTACCGGTGGTATGTATTCTGTACTTCAGTCTACTAGTATTAGAGTTGTGAAATGAAAAAGATATGATATTAAATGGGATGTAATGGAATATTTAATTTGCGATGTATTATTAAAAAATGTCCTTTTACAAAATACAAACAGTTGAAAACGGAATGTAATTCCAAACATCAATCAGTGTGAAGTGACGTCACTGCGTAAATCAACTGTTGACACCTGCATTACAGCTCAACACTATCTAACAGCAATCATGCAGCGACGATTCACACCGTAGCGTTACTTTTAATGTCGAGCAGCAATAAGTAACTATTATATACCAGCATTTGTACTCGTATACCATTAATTCTTATTTATTTACCAACAACCTCTGATTACCAAAAAATATCATAAGTCATAAAATGTCATAAGTATTTTTATTAACGATAATTCTATTAAAGATGAATCTATTATACAAAGAAAAAGTTGTCAAATTTATTACTTAATCACGCTAAAACTATCGATATAATCGAAATTTGCGCATTAGTAGATTATGACTGAGAGAAATAAATAAGCTACTTTTATCGCGGAACAGGGCAGGTTTATATTGAAAAGGAAGCCTGTGCTTGTATTTTCGTGGACAACAGTTAGTAATATATAATATAGAGAACAAATACGTTTGTCTGTACGTTTGTTATCACTCACGCCTCACCTACTGAGCCTTTTTTTAATTTGGACCGCAGCTAGAAATGACATCAGGACGGATATATTCTATGATCATAATCAAATAATTATCTAAATAATTTGTTAATCTATCTTTAACTATCACTTCGTTGAAAACCACATTTAAAGGTGAATTTGGTATAATTTATTCATTTATTATTAAAATGTAATGTATTAACATTATTATGCATAATTACTGTGGTGACAACGTCTATCAAGCTCGACTCTCTAATACTGTGAAATAGTGTAGCTTCACTCTGTACCTTTTACCGCGTTTACAAAGCGAAAGAGTTATTTCCATGACGACGCCATTCGACACAAATCTAAATATCGCTGACAGCATCTGGGTACCTGGCGACCCATAACCGTAGTACGCGTTATGCACTGTGTTCTACCATGTATGGTAAAATTGTGAAATGAGCTCCCGTCGACATTTTTTCCTAACTCCTACAATATGGCGCCCTCTTCAAAAATATCTTTCCCTATCCTTTTAAACGGCCCGCGCATCAGTGTCATGGATGTCCATATGTTCGCTTACCATCAAGAGACCCTTAGGCTCGTTTGCCCTCTCTTAGATAAAACATTACACTAATAAATAGTATACAATACTCAGGGCTTAATACTTAGAGCATTTCAGAAGCACATT
>WUAW01002690.1:45524-55643 GCA_017165845.1 Thaumetopoea pityocampa | reverse complement strand
GTACTGACTTACATATGATAAATAAAATTAGGGTAGATAAAAATGTAATTCTGTTAAAAGCTAATATTAAAAATATTCAATCCTTGTAACTAAAAATAAATATTGTAGCTAATAAGCTACAATATTTATTTTTAGTTACAAGGATTGAATGAGTCCCTTTTTAATTATGTACAGAATCAAAAGGAAAATCAATATAGGTTCAACCCTTGAATCTTGGATGATAAAATGATGATCAAGCATTCATGCACAAACCTAAACCTTATAAAAGCAAAAAAAAAACCTATAGGAGCAGTTTAACCCTCACATTAGTAAATTTTTAAGTACTAGCATAATATACATACAGAAAATAGAAGAAAACCAATCCTATTAAAATAAGTATGGACCTCAATTCTCTATAGTGCAGTTCAAATGGTTGATGGGCTAATATAAGAGTTGTTACTTTAAGGATTAAATTGCTTACCTCTTGAAATACTGCATCTTCATCTCCTTCTCCAAAGAGCTGTTGGAATGCAAGTTCATTTCTTTGTGCATCGCTAAGGAAAGACTCGGTCTCCCCTGCATCAGATCTTTTGTGCTGCAGTTTCACACCACCAGTATATATAGGTGTTGTTATTTTCGGCGTAAAGACATTCTCTTCAACATTATCCAAAAGAGGTTTTGGTACATCTTCTTCGAGTGATGGATCTCCGTCAGACATCACATATATATTAATAAAGAACCAACCCCGCTATCATATGGATTTCGTATTATTATTTGATCTTGTTAAAATATGTTAATAAGTATAATTTCCAAACTGATTCTACCTTTCATTAGTCATAAGCGGAAAAGTACTAAAACCAAGGAACATAAACTCTGTGACTAAGAGCAAATTTATTACTTTATCTCGAATTCCACGATTCACACTGTTAATAATTAAAAACCGTTGTATCGACTTTTCTGTTAATACCTCCTCAATCTTAAGGATTATGTTTATATAACATCTACAGTTGCCAAAGAAAAAGACCTAACCTAAAGACCTAAAACTCTGACATGACGAGAAATAAAAAATAGGGACAGTTTCCTCGACATTTTCTGNGACTTTTCTGTTAATACCTCCTCAATCTTAAGGATTATGTTTATATAACATCTACAGTTGCCAAAGAAAAAAACCTAACCTAAAGACCTAAAACTCTGACATGACGAGAAATAAAAAATAGGGACAGTTTCCTCGACATTTTCTATTTAAAAACGAAATAATTGACATATAGAATTAATTGTTTTTAAAGCAAAATTAGCATATTGAATTGAGAGACAACACAATTGAAATAGTACAAGTGCAATAGAAATGCAAAACAATAAAGCTAATATTGCCGATATTGTTATTTTTTTTTATTAATTGTTCTTAGCCATGGATACATGTCCTACAGCCGCCGATATTGTTAAATTGTTAAACGCTGCTAAGTCATGATTAGTAAGTAGTGTTTAAATCTGTTATATTGTGAAAACGCAGTATAGACTACAACTATATTTTTATAGCGCGCTATTTTATACGCTATAATATAGGGCAAGGCTGTCCAAATTTATAGATACGATCGCGGGCCAATACAAAATAGCGCGCGGTACGAACACAGCAGAATACGCCATACCAAAGAGTAAAGTAATATATACTGGCCTGCGCCATACAACGAGTGGTTATGGGGCGACTAACAAGTACGAGCGCGACTGTTCGTCCGTCGTGCTGGACGCTATCAGACGCTATATAAGTTAATGTTCCTTGCTATATAAAAACTACGTTACGTATTTTCTATGTTGGGGGTTTCTAGCATCAAGTGGAAAAGATATGCGCTATACGTTTCGTATATATAGCCCGCTGTGAATGGCGCTATAAGTTATATTAACACCATTAGTCATGATGTAGTGTCATTTGGCAACTTCATTTTGATCTATGTCAAACAAATAGACCAAACTTTTATTTTCACTATACTACAAAACACAAACTTATTTTCACAAGCTATCCAGTAATTGATCATTAAAATCATTTTGAACTTATATTTTTTGGTACCAATTTCGATCTGATATTTCCACAAATCCTTTTTTTTTAGAATGGTAACAAATTATGCCACGCCGCTCTTGAACTGTCAGTTCGCGTCACTGAAAATAAAAGATTAGGTTGCCGGCGATTAATTTTTATATTTGAGTCCTGTATTTAAGTTTTTATGCATGTTAAACATTAACAAAACCCAAAAAATATAATATTCAATATGACGGCCGAGGTCCATAATAAGACGAGGCTGCCACAGCTTTCGTCGGATAAACAATTAACATTTATAAAATTAGCTGTTTTATCAATGGCAGCAATATTATGTGAGTATTATTATCACTTTTTAACGTTTCCATTGATTCTAAAGGAATGGAAGGCCCTCCACCACCAATATTTTACATATTTATTTCACTCATATTTTCACTTACGTGGTCAATTTACTGATAAGGAATAATGTTAAAACCCGCTTATTTTGAAATAGATTAGTGTAATGTATATCCTAACCAGCATTATTACCACTCTAAAATTCTTGCTTAAATTCAAGAGTCTCATCAGGACATTTAATATTATTTTTTCTAGAAATATTTCATTAATCATACTATGAACTTTTTTTTAATAATAATAGCCATGAGTGTTATGATGTCTTTCAGCTATATACATGTTTTATTAACACTAAATATTCCTTCAATTAGACAATAAAATGCTAGTGTATCACATTTTATTGCTTCTTGGATATTTGATATCAATTTGATGAATACCAGTACTGGGCAAAAAATTCCACAGGCCTATTGCCTTTGACAAAAAAAAACATTCTCACATTTCATTATTATTCACAGTTGTATTTCAATGTTTTATGATTATTAACAGCTCATACACTAAACAACACCTCATAAATTTTCAAAAAAAAAATCACAATAGACTAATATTAAATTCTAAAATAAAACAATATATGGATTTGAATAGGACTAATCATTGATTGTTGCTAATTATAAATTATCAGTTTTGTAACAAAACTGAATAATTCTTACTTAATAATTATTTATTAAAATACTTGATATTTTTAAAAGTATATCTGTCTTTACAAATGCTTGTTTGATTTTAAAAAAAGGTATGTCTGGTTATTATAAAAGATACATCCCGTTTTTTAGCAAAATGTACTGCCTAATATAGTGCCAAGTCTAGCTTATATTTTAAGACCTGGCAACCTTAACCATGAGATACCAGTGTGAATGTATGTATGATTTCATATATTTTTATAGATATTCTATCACAAAAAATGCAAAAGTTATACTTTTGGTAATGGAAATAACATGCCATGATCAAAAGTAATGCAAAGTACTTAATTATATTCTGGCAACACCGCAACTATCAGCTTACTTAAAACTTTTTTAAGAAGGTAAATAATACTATACCATATTGCATTAATTTTAGCATTTGCAACTCGTCTCTTCTCTGTGCTACGATTTGAGAGTGTTATCCATGAGTTTGATCCATACTTCAACTACAGAACAACCAGATATTTAACAGAGGAAGGTTTTTATAAATTTCACAATTGGTTTGATGATAGAGCATGGTATCCACTAGGACGTATTATTGGTGGTAAGTCGAGTTTATTACTAATGAAACATATTTTTGCGTTAATTGTGAGAAAAATAATAAAAATTTGAAAGGAAAAATGAGCATAATTAATGCCATAAAGGAATAATGAATGCCATAAAAAAATCAAAACAAATTCTAAATGCTATCTGTATTGGATAGAATTGAATCTGATTAAACTTGTGTATTTCATTAATCATAATGAGGCATAGTATACAATGAAGTCATCAGAATTTGTTTGAACTTTTGATACACTACAAACTGAAGACAATTCTCTGAACTTGGGGCAAATTGGTGAAACCATTTGCTTCCATGTTCGATTTGCTTCCATGTTCANTGATTAAACTTGTGTATTTCATTAATCATAATGAGGCATAGTATACAATGAAGTCATCAGAATTTGTTTGAGCTTTTGATACACTACAAACTGAAGACAATTCTCTGAACTTGGGGCAAATTGGTGAAACCATTTGCTTCCATGTTCGATTTGCTTCCATGTTCGTAATATGTGCAGCCAAAGACTGGAATAGTCTTCTCATGTCAGTATTTCCATTGGAATAATAATGTAATTTAAGACAAAAATAAATAAGTTTTTACAAAGCTATTACATTTTACCAACCTAGGTTACATCTCCACTTATCATCAGGTGGGATTGTAGTCAAGTATTAGCTTAAATATGGTAGAAAAAATATAATTGTAATTATTTTGTCCAGGTACCATCTACCCAGGTTTGATGGTCACATCAGCCACATTGTACAACATAATGCAGTTCTTGAACATCACTATTGATATCAGAAATGTGTGCGTGTTCTTAGCCCCGTTCTTCTCATCTCTTACCACTATTGTCACATACCTGCTCACAAAGGAACTTAAGGTGTGTTCGTTTTTGAGTATCATCTTTTATCATCATCAGCCCATGGAAGTCCACTGCTGGACACGAACCCCCACCTCAAAAGTAAGAGGTTTGCTATAATCTAAAAGCTTGAGAGACATCTTGGAGATTGCTGTAAATTTTGATTGAATAACAGGATAGCAATCCTGCCCATTATCCTGGTACATACCTTAGCTGATTCTTACAGGATCCAGTGAAAAAACAGAGTGATACTATTATTATGCCATTGCCACACAGCTCCATCATCATCTTTACATGTATCAAATTTGTTAACTGTCTTCCTTGGTGATACATTAATGTGTATAGAGCTGCATGTTGCAAGTGGTAGTCTGTGCCTATCCCTTTGGGAGAGAGGTTTCATTTTGAATTGCAGCAAAACAACTTAATCCATGGAAGATGATGTTGGACTATACAAGTACTTTCCTCTGGAATGTACTTGCTATAGGTCACCTTAAGTATGTGATAAAGAGGAGTATATAAAAATATATATACAATTTACTAGGTCTGTCCCTTATCTGTATGTAATTAAAACATTAGGGAGTCATGACAGATGTGACCATGGGGGTCACATCTGTCATGACTCCCTAATGTTTTAATTATATAATATAATGTTTTATAATATAATGTTATAATTGGTTATTTATCACCAAACAAAGAATAAAAATTTACCATTTTAATTTTTGCTCCTGGCTCCGCCCATCTGAATGTCAGTTTTCCGCTACATGCGAAATCCCGAAACAATCATAGATATTTATATAAAAAACCTTAGGACCACTTAAGCTCTCATATCTTAAGGGTGGCTATTAAAACATGGGTCAAGCTGTATCTTCAATTCTACTGGACCGATTTTGATATAAAATGGCGCAGTATTTAAGTCGGAATAGTATCTTTAATACTGTAATAATTTGACCAAAATCTACCCAGCTAGTATTTCCGTGAAGCTCGAACAAACCAAACAAACATCAAGGAATTTGGTTTCAGAAGTCCTTAATTAGTCGATATGAGTAATTTTTCTTTAATCTTTGATTTGTCATTTAACAATTTTATAATAGTATAGATATATCAGTAAAAGTATTCAGGCGTAATGATGATGTTAAATGGTAATTGTGTTTTGTCCAGCATTAAGTTCCCATAGGCTAATGATAATGATTATTTGATCATGCAGGATGAAGGCGCCGGACTGGTTGCAGCAGCAATGATTGCCATAGTGCCAGGCTACATTAGTCGGTCCGTAGCAGGAAGCTATGATAATGAGGGCATTGCCATATTCTGTATGCTACTCACTTACTACTTCTGGATCAAAGCCGTCAACACTGGCACCATCCTCTGGGCTACAATGACTGCATTGGCTTACTTCTACATGGTATGTTCTATGTCGAGAGTAGTTAAAAATAATCTTTGTTTTTGATTAGATGTACAAAAGTAACATGATGTTATACCCCCTAAGTGGCTGATATTTTATATATTTCTTTTATCTTATATGCCTTGCTTTTACTGAATCTGTTCTAACAGAGACCATATTTACTTGCACAAGCCTCTTGTGCCAATGATTATTAGTACCGTATAACCAAAACAGAAATCTAATCTAATGGAAGATACGAGGGGTCTAGATGCAAAAGCACCCTATCCATTGATGAATTTCAACATCAAATGATTGAACTTAAATAAATAATATTATCTTCTACTAGCTTTTACCTGCGGAATGTCGGTTTTCCGCAACATGGGAAATTCTGACACAGTCATAGATTTATATAAAAAACCAATAATCACTTTTTACTTGACCTCTCGTACCTTAGCGACGACTACTAAAACAGGGATCAAGCTGTATCTTCTATTCTACTGGACCGATTTTGATGGAACGTGTGCCGCATTTTTAAAGTCGGAATAGTACCTTTAAGACTATTTATATGTTATTTATTTAANCTGCGGAATGTCGGTTTTCCGCAACATGGGAAATTCTGACACAGTCATAGATTTATATAAAAAACCAATAACCACTTTTTACTTGACCTCTCGTACCTTAGCGACGACTACTAAAACAGGGATCAAGCTGTATCTTCTATTCTACTGGACCGATTTTGATGGAACGTGCCGCATTTTTTAAGTCGGAATAGTACCTTTAAGACTATTTATATGTTATTTATTTATACGTTAACCAAAAGCCGCAAGATTTTGCGTGAAGCTCGAACAAACAAACATCGATGGATTCGGTTTCAGAAGCCCTTAATTAGTCAATCTGAGTAGTTTGTTATTAAATATCATTCATTTTTGAAATTTTGACATATATAAATTTTTTAATAGTATGTAGTCAAATAATGATACATTTTACGTTAAAGCAAACAACAGTTCTTAGATGTTAGAATTTGATTCTCCAATATGCATCTATGTTAGACAGAATAATGTTTCAGTCTCAAAATGAACCAAAATAGGCGCTTTTGCATCTACCCCTCATATATTGACATAGTTTCACTTTCCTCAAATATATCAGAATGTTGTTAATTGACTGAAGTCTATTGATTGGATTTTATCTTTCGAAGAATATAAAGATTCCTATAGCTATTTATGCAATGGGATCTAGAAACCAATCATAGAATATATGTGACAGTTTCACGCTTATAAGTTTTTATAACTCATTTGTTATTGCTCTGTCATACACATATGTAACTATATCATACTAGATTATCATGTTCTATGAGTATACAGACTAAAATGTGTGGCTTATTATTTTCCTAATTGAAATAATCTCTACTATTATGATTACGAAATGTGCATGATGTCAATTGAAAAAAATGTAGGTATTGATATTTATTTTTTATTAAAATCGACGCCAAGTCTTTTAAGCATCCATACCCGGTTGGAATTTTAAAGTTAGAATTGTAAAGTGATATAGGATACTATTTCCTGAAGAAATGTATTATTATACAATTCCTGTGGAATTTCATACATGATGTAGTCCACGCATATAAAGCCAAGAGTAAAGCTAATATTAAATTACTTTAAAGCAGAGGTTCGCAGACTTCTTTTTCTCATAGACCACTTTCAAAATTTAGCCGGTCCCGGTGGACCCCCTGCAGCTACATTTCTACCATATTCCCAAAACTCGACAAAAAATGTGAAGATTCGATCTAACTTTGGAAATTTGCGAACGCCAATGTAGACCTGCGTCGAGTCTCCCGTGGACCTCTGAGGATCCACCTGGACCACTTTGGGAACTAAGGCTTTAAAGTGATAACAGTCATCTCATCTTAAAATGCTCGAGTTTATTGATAATTATTTCACAATTTTATTTGACTAATAAATTGAATGAAGCATGTATGATACATTGAAACATGTTTTGAAACAAGTCAGTCTATCGTTTGTTAGTCTGAAAGACCGCGTGCTTTGTTTTGTGGTCAATGAAGTATGATCACGTGACAGCAGAGCGTGTTTTTGCATTTTTAGCGGGAAATTAAAAAATATTCTAAATTTCTTATTAAATTAAATAAATAAAAATATTTTAATATTTTTGACTGTATTTGGGAGGAATTTTGAAGTAATCCGATAAAAACCTAGATAATTATTGTCTGATTACGAATATGTTTTATTTAAATAATTAATAATTACTGCGATTACATAAGAAATTTCGCTGCCAGTAAACTTTAAAAAAAATAAGTAATCTCGAAAATTAGTCAACATCTTCGTTCATATGATTTTACTTTCCCACTAGGTGTCATCATGGGGTGGGTATGTGTTTTTGATCAATCTGATCCCACTGCACGTGCTCGCGCTGATGATGCTGGGCCGCTTCTCGGCGCGGGTGTACGTCGCGTACAGCACCCTGTACTGCGTCGGCACTGTCCTCTCCATGCAGATCTCCTTCGTGGGCTTCCAACCTGTGCAGAGCTCCGAACATATGTTGGTGAGTAGATGTTTCTGTTCACTATCAACTGTCCATGGGTTTAGTACCCAGGGTACTAACTACTACAGGGTAATTTCATGTGTAATAGAAACCCGAAAGTAGTTTATTCACGATGACTGCAGTCCGCGCGGAACTCACCGTTAGCATCTTAGGTATGAGTATATAAAAAAAACAATCATATTTTCGTTGTTTTAACTTCAATGTAGATTCTTTTACTGGTGTGGGGGAGCATTAAGAAATGATTTTGAAAATTTGCGTTCTTAAGGTATTCAAAATTAATGATTAAAGATCATAAAATAATATTGAATATCTCAAAATTTGTAAAACTTAATTTATATTTGTAAAACTGAAGAAACTGGAACAGAATGAAAATTTTATTTATTCCAACATCGACACGGACAGAATCGCGGCCAACTGCTAGTTGTTAATAACAGTCAATACCGGTAGGTTTTTTATTATCGATTTTATGGCTCTGGATGCCTTGTCCTTTTGTATATCTCTTCATTTCATCATCATCATCAGCCACTGAAAGCCCGGACATCAACAACGGACAAAGTCGGATATGGGCCTCAATCTTTATAAAGGGGAGATTTGCCAAAACTTCCACGCTTGTCAGGCGCCTTGAACATCGCACCAGATCTTTATTGACTAACAGGATAACGCTGCTGCCCATTATACTGGTACACCCCTTAGCTGATTCTCACAGCATCCACGGCAGGAGATGGAGTGACGTTTTTATTATGCCGGCGTTACACAACATACTTCGTTTACCAGTACGTTTCTTTTTTAATTAATTGTTTTTAGCCATGGATACATGCCCTTCAGCCCTATACATATTATTTACAGAATTCATAAATGGTATATTAAATAACATTCATATTATTGGTATGTAATTATTTTGTGTTGCCATGTCAGTGTTTTTTTTTAATAAGTAGTTTTATGAAAATACCAGTATAGGTAATAAGTTTCGAAGTATGGGTAGTAATATTGGTAGTAAGTTCAGTATAGGTAATGTTTATTAATTTATACACCACAGTTTATTAATCATAAACAACCATACAATTCTAAATCGTGGCAGTCATCGTGTCGGAGTCATGAAATCAATCTGTACTTGCTGTGATACTATGTCATCATAGCAGATACGGGCTCTATATAATATTGCTTCTCATGTGACATAAAATGCCATTCGTTAAGTGTTCTCATTGCAGACAAATCAGTATGTTTTAGCACTAATTGGTGTGAGAAAATATATCACTGAGACTCAAGTTTGCCCGCGGCTCCGCCTGCGTGAATGTCAGTTTTCCACTATATGGGAAATCCCGACACTATCATAGATTTATATAAAAAGCCTTAGATTCACTTTTAGTTGACCTCTCATACCTTAATGGTGGCTACTAAAACAGCGATAAAGTTTTATCTTCCATTACACTGGACCAATTTTGATGAAACATGCCGCAGTATTTAAGTTGGATAGTACCTTTAAGACTGTAATGGTTTAACTAAAAACTACCCACTGGTTTTTGCGTGAAGCCCGAACAAACAAAGAAACATTGATGGATTTGGTTTCAGAAACCCTTAATTGGTCGATCTGAGTAGTTTGTTTTTCAATATCTTTGAATATTGAAAATTTGATATTTAGCAATTTTATAATAGTGTGATGCGCGGTCCATTGTCCTTGCTATTGTCGCGCGTGGGTGGTGAACACTGGATGTA
>WUAW01002690.1:16311-29512 GCA_017165845.1 Thaumetopoea pityocampa | reverse complement strand
CATGTCCCAAAAATAAAATTGCGTCCTCTAAAAAATGTAAAGCTCATGTAACATTTCAATGGACTAAATGTATTTTTTATTTCATGTCGTTTGTAAAATCTGTTATATTAGTGTTCAATAAAGAACACGGCTAGTTTCTCATTAGAAGAGTTGCCACTTATTTCTCTGAACACTGGTTTTATCCGAATTTTCCACAAGAAACAATCTGAACGAAAAATTATATTGTGCCATAATTTCAATAGGTGACGGTGATTAAATTTTGCGCACCATTTTTAGAAAACAGACTCAAATATCAGGGTCTTCATATTAGGGAGCAGGTCGGGTGATTATTGAAACGAGTTACTTGACGAATACAAATTTATTACTATCTGATACATTTGTTTAGATAATATCAAAATCTAGGCCCTTGTACTATAGATAAATCTGAAGTATGATCAGTTTTGAAATATTTTCCGTTGCACGTGCTAATAGCTCTCCCCATCCGTTATGATGTTAACAAAAAAAAATTGCTGGGACAAATCCCTTTTATTGTAAAGCCATTTGTTTTCAGTTATCTGAAACTTGCGCTTCAGTGTAAACTAGCTAACTGCAGGTAGCCGCAGTTTACTACTGCACACGAAATGAAACTTTATGGTGATCAAGCTTCAAGTTCGTCCATAATACATACGCACTATAAGCCTCTTACAGGTTTCGCCGTTTCCAATTAAAAAATCACATTAACTAAATTAAAAAAATCACGATTCACACAACTCTGTAGTTAACCCATTTACACCCAAATAAAAGGCATTCATATTTATATAATTTCATCTTCATTTATAATGTACTGGGGTTAGAATAAACATTTGTAGAACCATTAAAATGCTTAAGCTATTTAAAAAAAGATTCAAATAAAAATAAATATATCGTTATAAGAGGGCTCTAGTGTCGTTTATTTAGTACAGAGGATGTAAATAGATTAAACAACTTGACATTTTAAAGCTTTCATCATCATCATATCAGTCCACAGACGTCCGTCCACTACTGGACATAGACCTCTAATGATCGCCACACCGGTGAATCGCCTACATCCACCGGTGGCCCGCGACCTTCACCAGGTCATCGGTCCACCTAGTCCGAGATCGACCCACGCTAAGCTAAGACTATTCTAATTTTATTATCAAAGATTCTTAATGCGTACATAATTAATCAGACAACTGGAAATAAGTGAAAATTGAATAAAAAGATGTCCATATAATCATAAATACACATGTCAATCAATAAATCGTGTGATCAGAATTGGTCTGCTGTTTGTTATACAGAAGGGAAGACTCGTAACACGACTTTATTCGTAACATGAGCCGGTGGACCTGTGAACACTCACACCTACAGAGATACAATCACTAATCGTCATAACTGATTGCTGTGTCGCGCCTGCGTGACAATGACGTCACTCCGTCTCTCACCGTGGATTCTGTTGGAACCAGCTGAGGGACGTACCGGGATAGGAGACAGCGGCATTATGCTGTTATTCAATCAAAATCTCCAAGACGGCTGTCAAGCGCGGAGATTATGGCAAATCCCACCTTTTTATGGAGGAAGCCTATGGGTCCAACAGTGGAAATCTACGGTTTGGTTAATCATAATCAACATCATTAATGGTCATGTTGATTAATCATCACCAGACGACTCGGCATAACACTACCCGCGGTCATTCGACATCGGGGTCGTCGCTCTCATCGGGGCAGTCCTCGGGGCGGAACGTGTCGTCGTTGTTGCCGTAGCGCTGCTTCGGGGCGACGCGGTTGTACCTACGTTGGGGCTGCGGCGGAGGCCTAGCACCAACCTGAATCAACAGAGAAGAGTAATTCAGCCAACTGTCTGTTTGTCTGTACAGATGCCTTGGTATAGACGTAACATACATGAGATAAAATTGTAGCAAAACTAGTTAAAATCCACAGCTCCGCTCCCACTTTGTCAAGATGATAATGATTTATAATACTTAATATCAAATTTTGATAATACCTTAATATCAAATCTACCTCTATGTCAAATTTGAAAACAATCGATTTTATTATTAATAATGTGGTGTGGGTAGATAGACATAAAATCAAAGCTTACCATTTTGGTTTCAGTCTCATGCTCTAAGTATACTTATTTAACACATTCAGTGCCATCAAGGCCCATAGGTATTTTATAAGGTTCATTCGTATAGCCGCGCACGCACGAAGGCGTTTGTAACTTTTAATATACAAACACGTACTAAACAGTGTGGCTCTGCAGTCGAGTGAGTGATGTCGATGTGGTTAGGAACGAAAAGAAAAGCACCCGTGGTAACTTCCAGAGTCTGGAAGCTCGAGGAAGTACATTCATAACGCCGACGAGGAACATAGGCGTTTCTTTTTATTATCAATTATATATATAAATATATATAATGTTCCGAACACACACACATTGGTCCAGTCCCAAACTAGGATTTCCCTATGTTGTGTATTAAACAACGATATACATACTGAAATAGATATAAATACTATACATAAATAAATAACGTCCATGACTCGGATACAAAACATTTGTACTCTTTGCACAAAGTTTGACCTTATCAGGATTCGAACCCGGGACTCATTGGCACAGAAAGTAGGGTCACTGCCTACTGTACCAATCAGTCTTCAATAAAAAATGTATATAAAAAAACATTTGAAAAACTAAAATTTTTTTTAAAGCCATATTTGCAAAAATCTAAAAAAAATAGAATGTGGCCCTACGTATGGACACCAACTGTTACGGGCGACACTGAACGTGATAACCATCTATTTGTATAAGTACGTACTCGACAGCGATCTGATATATATATCGCTCACCCAATAGAACAATGACGTAATTACATTTTTGCAATTTATCAGAAGAAGCGTTTCAGTTTAAAATTGGATTATACCTATTTTGTAAATCATATCAATTATCGTGATTTTTCGTAATTTATTTATAGATTATTATTAATA
The DNA here is from genome assembly GCA_017165845.1 of Thaumetopoea pityocampa. Taxonomy (NCBI): domain Eukaryota; kingdom Metazoa; phylum Arthropoda; class Insecta; order Lepidoptera; family Notodontidae; genus Thaumetopoea; species Thaumetopoea pityocampa. The sequence goes on along the minus strand of WUAW01002690.1, from coordinate 26,537 downwards.
ATTTGAGCATTCTCGAAAAAACATCCATATTAAACAACAAATCATCCAAATTAAACACAATTAACTTTTTTGCAATTATGTCATTATTCTATTGGATGAGCGATATATCAAATTGTCTTTTATCTTTAACACAGCACTCATTTCTCATACTAAAATTTTAGGTGCCAATGCGGCTTCGTTTTCGAAATATCGCCTTTTAAAGTTGGGAAGCCGTTTACGCACCTTTTTTTCGCACAGTAAATGGCTGACCCATATGGTTGCACAGCAGCCGTTTACGCACCCTAGAGTTTGTACATTAATACAACGGGGCGAGTAGAGTACTAGTGGCGAGCGGACAAGACTACTGTGCGGACGGCCCTGGTTCAAATCCCGTCTATGCTACTTTTTTTTAATTATTGTTGAAATTGATAAATTATTTCATCACATTTAAAAATTTTCCATTAGGCAGGCAGAATATTGTATGCCAAAGTTTGAATTACGGCTTATTTATTAAAAAAAACCAAAACAATTGAAAGAGATTTGAAAAAATTCCCATTAAATTCGTAAATTTTGGTAGGTATTTTTTTTTATTTCTTGCAATTGTTTAATCATATTTTATCAATTTGAACAATAAAAAGGGGAAAAAAATATAAAAATAAAAGTAGAGTAGATGGGACTTCAATAATTAACTAGCTTTTGCCCGAGACCCCGCCCGCGTGAATGTCGGTTTTTCGCTTCATGGGAAATCCTAATAATAATAAATAGGGAAATAGATTTATATAAAATGGCATAGAACCACTTTTACGTGACCACTCGACCCTTAACGCGCGCTACTAAAACAGGGATCAAGCTGTATCTTCAATTCTACTAGACCGATTTTGATGAAACATGTCGCAGTATCAAAATTAACCCCAGGATTTTGCATGAATCCCGAACAAACAAACACCGACGGATATGGTTTTCAGAAGCCCTTAATTAATCGATCTGAACAATTTGTTTTTAAATAACTTTTATTTTTGAAAATTTGACATTTAACAATTTTAAAATATATTTAATAATAGATTACACACCTGTTCAACGAGTTTGTAAAGTCCGACGCCACTCATAAATGCTTCTCTGAAAGCTCTCTGCAGCGGTTTCTGTTTGAAGACCAAACACTGGTCCGACAGCGCTTCCGGAACACCGTCCGGGAAATCTGGTGAAAATATATATTAACGGTGTTAGGAATATAAATGATATTATAGTGCAATGGGCTTTAAATTATTCAAGAATAAGCTACACTCGTACATGTACGGCGTAGCGGTGCCAGACGCGGCTTGCGATTCAAAAGTCGCACGTTCGATCCCGGCCCCGTACCACTGAGTTATTTTCAATTCATTTCCGATCTACGTTTACACCAATATATTTAAAGGGCAAGGAAAATTTTGTAAGGAAACCTGCCCGCATGGGTGTGTTAAGTCTACTAGGCCAGCGCGGTAGACTACGGCCTAATCCCCCCTCCTGATCGGGGGAGGTCCGTGCCCCTGTAGTGGGGACGATGTGGACTGGGGATGATGATGATAGAAGACACACTGACACTAAAAGTTTCAAAGTGTCTGCTATATATCGGATCGAAGATACTGAACAATTTATATTTTTTTTATTAGAACATCAATAAAAAAAATTACAACTAACTAATCTTGCATCTAAAAAAATCCCGCGTCGCACCGGCAAAACGCACGATTGCGGTGTGGCGATCAGTGCTAAAAGTACGTAAAGATATTATAATTTCTTCATCATAGTTGGTTTGATTGTTTTCTTTCACTCCTAAATATAATCAGCAGTCCGTCGTAGTCCACTGCTGAACATGAGCCTCCTTCTTAAATAAAGGGATTTGTCATAGTCTCCACACTTATCAGACGTCTTAAAGAATGCAGTAGATTTTTCTGGAATAATAAGAGAACGATTCACCACGAGCTCCGCGTCACGGAGATAAAGATGCTGAGGTGGATGAGTGGCGTCACACGTTCTGTTCGCGTGCGTAACTCACATATCCGGGGCAGTCTCGGCATACGTGACGTGGCAGATAAGCTTTAAGAGAGAGAGTGAGGTGGTTCGGTCATGTAATGCGCCGGCCAAAAGACTACGTCGGAAGGAGACGCCTCGATATGGCTGTCCTTGGAGCACGATCTCGGGGCCGCCCTAAAAAGCGCTGGCTGGATCTTGTGACCAACGACATGGAAGCCAATGGACCTACGACTGAGGATGTCAAAGACCAAGCAAAGTGGAGTAATCTTAGTAGGAAGGCGGACCCTGGCAATGGAAGTTGATATTATGAAACGCCAAGAAGAATAAGAATAGGACGCTAACGCTGCTGCCTATTATTCTAGTAATCTCTTAGCTGGCTCTCATAGTATCCGCGGAAATAAATAGAGTGACGTTATTATTATGCCAAGTTCGGTCTAGATTGCAGACACCAATGTATTTAACGGAGAAGGAAAACATCGTGAGGACACCTGCCCGGATGGGTGTGCGAAGTCTACCAACCAGCAATAATCCCTAACCCCCTCCTGATCAGGGGAGGTCTGCAGTGGGGACGATTATGGACTGGGGATGATGACTATTATATCGATGCTACTCGGCATTCCTAAATATACCACTCACCAGTGTCCCTGAACTTGCACTGCTTAGGCCTTACATCGTAGACCCGGTAATCCAGTATCAGCACAACGTCTAATTGTTCGGCGTCCTCATCCCTTTCGTTTATTGCCACAAATGAGATCTGAATGTGTGAGCCGTCTAGGATCTTGAACAACTGCGCCTCTAAATTCAGCATTTTCTGTAGGAAACATACTATGAGTAAATACTTTCAAATGATGAATTATTTATTTACATACAAATATGGTAATAGTTAACACGTTGAGCCATCCATGGCTGACACTGAATTTTCCGTTCAGGCCGCATCAACCACCGGTGGCTCACGGCGTAAAATATGATATAGAACTAAAAAAAAATACACTTTTTAAATTAATTGCTGAAAATTTATTTAAAATTTACTTAATTTTTATTTATTACATGATTATAAAATTAATGCATTTTAACGGATTTCGATGAAGTCTTATCTAGCGGGCCTAACTATACACCGCTATACCACTACTATGAATATTTCTTATGATTTTTGAATAATTTGATTCCCATTGTAATTTTAATGTGTCTCGATTGTCAATTGTAAATCATTGTAATTGCACGTCTACGGACCTGTAAAACTGCCAGTTAACATGGTGATGTTTATACCTTAATATAATTTGAGTTTTACCTGTAATGCTTCGTACTGCTCCAATCTATCGTAGTACGCGACCAGGGCTCGTCTGATTGCGCGCAAACACTCCGGGATCATGATGTTGTTGAAGTCCTCCATCACAGCGTTGATGTTGAAGCCCAGCGGCAATGAAAACTTGGACACTTCATTCAAACCTAAACCACAAAACGTTTAAATTCTTCATTACAGAAGAGATTCCTCATTAGCAGGTCGGGAAAGTCCAGCGCTGGACATTGGTCTCTTTCTTAAAAAGGAAAGAATTGGCATAATCTCCATACTTGGCAGGTGATTTTGAGATTCCGGCTGATTCCGATTGAACCACAGGGTATCGCTGCTGTTCGTTATCCAGGCCCATCCCTTAGCTGGTTCTCACGCGTACACGAGAAGAAAAAGTGACGCAATTACCATGCCAGCACCATACAGCAACAGATTTATCATATCAGCTGAAATACGTCTACTGTCCGATATGTCACCATACCAGACGTGCGAGAGCCACTTGCACCAATTTCCCACGGCAATGATTGGGTTGTCAATTTACCGAGTCAGAGGTCATCTCGAACCACAATGTTTCATCCAATAACAGGAAGGATTATATAAATAAAATTGAAATTACAAAAATATTACGGTATACTCATATGTACTTAATTACACAATTTAAGTAAATACTAGTTTTTGCCCGCGGCTCCGCCCGCCTGAATGTCGGTTTTCCGCTACACGAGAAATCCCGACACAATCATACATTTATATAAAAAGCCTAATAACCACTTTTATTTGACCTCTCGTACCTTAATGGCGACTACTAAAACAGGGATCATGCTGTATCTTCAATTCTATTGGGCCGATTTTGATGACGTATGCTGCGTTATTTAAGTCGTAATAGTACCTTTAAGGCTGTAATAGTTTAACTTAAATCGACCCGCTGGTTTTTGCGTGAAGCCCGAACAAACAAACATCGACGGATTTGATTTCAGAAGCCCTTAATTAGTCGATTTGAGTAGTTTGTTCAAATTTGACATTCAACAATTTTATAATAATATAGATTACTTTATACAAATATCAAAATCAATATATCAAAAACAGTAAAGCCCATTGGATGAAAACCACCGACAACCAAAAGCCTATTAAAAGGCTATCGGTAGATAAGCATTGACAATTGAAAAACTGATTAATAGGCAATCGGTCGATAATGTTAATTAAATGTTAATTTTGGTATTTGTCTTTCATCATCATCATCATCATCATTTCAGCCCGTAGTTGTCCACTGCTGAACATAGCACCTCTCCAATCGAATTCCAGCGCGACCGGTCCATAGCCACCTGCATCCACTGAGACCCAGCGATCCTCATGAGGTCGTCGGTCCATCTCGTAGGTGGCCGTCCCACACTGCGCTTGCTAGTACTCTGTCTCCATTCAAGGACCTTTTTGCCCTATATATTAAGGCCTATTTGTCTTTCAGGCTGTGATAACCCACTATTGGGTATAGGACTCTTCAGTAACACTCCATTTTTACATATCATATTCCAATCTAGTCTTTAACTGGCCACCACTGTAATATTATCAGCTCATCACCACCCATCCTTCTCATCAAGTATTCTACCAATTTCTGAAACAATTTTAATCTTAATGCACCTGATATCAAATTTTAATCTTAATGCACCTGATTTCAAATCAATCCTTAAGCCGTGTTTGACCTGATGTTCTGAGTCATGCTGCATGTTAAATGTTACGCAGCAGTGATCCTCTGCAGTATATGACTGCACCTCGATACCCGACAACATTGATATCACCTCCATGCCCTTCTTCATACTCTCCACTGAGTTCAACAGAGTTATTTTCTAAAAAAGAAATTATTTATTGTTTTTAATAATGAACAATCCACCTATGTATAAATAAATCTTTCAATATTTATTACATACACAAAAAGGTCTTTGCACAAAACAGTTGAGTAATGAAGTGCTTCCTTGGGTTTCTCAAAGTCAAAAATTCAATCCTCAATTTGCCTCTTTGAAATTTTGAAATCTAATTCGAGGGTAATAAGCATAATTTTGGTCGTAAATGAGTCATGAATGCCATCCTACTAAAAATTGTCCGCTTTTTCCAACGCGCTTACTCCCATGGCTCTACAATGACTTTTTTATCACTTATGCCAAAGCAAAAAACTAATGATTGATCCAATCAAGAACAATTGATCTAAAGGACCTAAAACCACATAAAACAACGTCGAATCAAATAAATAAATGCCTTGCCAATTAATGCTTTTATTTTTCTTGATTCTAGACCTGTTTTCATTTTCATAATATGACAATAAATAAAAAAATGTATGTCCATTTATCTCCAGTTTCAAACTTTAAACTGCACGCCTGAACAATTTGGTTTTTGTCGCTTATACCCTATTACCTTTTAAACGTCGATATATAGATCATATTTTGTATGATAATTACTTGCTTTTGATAAATAAAAACACTGTGAACAAACCAAAATTTGTACGCAAGGTAGGGGGACAGACTTGCCCCTATCGAATTGGTTCAGTCATAATCATATTGTATTTCGTCAATAGTTTGTTACAGAGATAACATATTACAAAGTCAAAGCTAGTTGATGGTGCCGATTCTGTTACAACAAAACTTAACTAAATTTAGTGTCAAACGCCAAAAAGGGGATAGCAAACATTTATAGCAAGTACCAACCCACATTTCTGCTAAACATATCAAAAAAATGTTGCGTTTTGCATATCTTTAGTCCATATGTTTCAAGATCGATTACATCTTTTAATTTTGGATCATGTAAATGAAACTGACAGCACCAAAGTTGTAGCGATCTCATTTTGGTGTTTGATATTAGAAAAAGATAGGGAGCGACTAAATTTAGTTGAGTTTATAACAACAGAATTACTACCAGTATGGATGATGACTACTTTACCTGTGGCCTTATAAATTGTTCTGCTTTCTGCTTTGGTAGTGTAGAATGTTTTCCTTTATAATGTTCTCTTTGGAAGCGAAATAATTCATCTTGTTTCTCTTTCAGGCTCTGTTGCAACTGTTGTATCTCCTCTAATATCTCATCACAATCTTCTGAAGTTTTGGCCCCTAAACATTATGACAAATTTAAAGGTTTTGTTGGATTAGGCAATTTTTTTTCTGAATAATGTTGAGTCCTCAAATGCAATGACTGTCACCTTACTTAGCATTTAGTGTCTTTAACAATGCAGAGGAAAATCTTTAGACTTATTTTTATTTAAATAATTATTTTGTGCTTTTTAATTTTGTCAGTGAGTATATTTTAAAACTGTGTACTTGATCAAATTACTAATTTAGATTTCTTATCTAAACAATATTAAATTGTCAGTTTTAAAGTTTCATGTAATTTTAAAATCAATTTCAAATACTGTACTGAATAGACAGAAAGTTAATAAAACATGGTAAAATATGTAAATAGACCTAAATTACCCCAAGTTACACTTATGGAAGGGCATATGTGAAAAGAAATCGATAGACACTAGGCATCAAGATCAGTGCCAGCAGTATGTTTGAAAACTGAAGGATTAGAGGTAAAATATATGTACAGTGGCTTAAGGAGCTATTAATAACTAATTAGAAAAAAAATTAGGGATATGCCGAGATCATCACTTCGAGTCCTATTCAGCTACACTTCAAGGATACGAATCTTCTCTGATCAGGAGAAGAAATCTGGTCATCTACATTTTTAATCTAATGTTTTATAAAAAACAGTCATTTTGACTGTTAGTCCTGCTAATGCTTATTGACATGAAATAATTTTTAATCGAATGAGAACCCACAGCTGTAGTATATTTTAAAATCACATTTGCGGGAATTCAACCACTTTGGGGAAAAAAAATTAAAATTCTTAGTAGTGGGTGTAAAAATCTTCGTTAAGGGCAAAATAACACAATAAATGCCCAAAAATATATGCAACGATGAGCCAAACGAGGAGGAGAGTTAGGTTGCTGTATTAAATGCACAAGCTGAGTGAGTGAGTGAGTGAGTGAAACAAGCGTGCTGCTGCAGCGGCTGGCAAGTGCCACTAAATAATAATAAACAAGTGTCGATTGCCACAAATGTGACTTTTAAAATACACTATAGGCAAGGGTCTTCTATCAATTAAAAATTATTTCATGTCAATAAGCTTTACTGGGACTAATAGTCAAAATTATCTAAAAAACAATAAGATAGAATGGTGTTTAAACTCCGTTTTTTATCATTAAACCATATAAATACTTAGTGAAATTCGTTTGAATATTTGCTTTTAGCAAAAAATCTACATTAAAATCGTAAGAACTACAGTAAACATACAATGTGTTATCAAACATTTTAAATATTTCTTTTTTCATTTAAACCTTTAGTTCCCAAAGTGATCCAGGTGGATCCCCATGGGTCCACGGGAGACTCGACGGAGGTGTACATTGGCGTACACTTTCCATAGTTAGATCTAATCTTCACACTTTTTGTCGAGTTTTGGGAATATGGTAGAAATGTAGCTGCAGGAGGTCCACCGGAACCAGCTAAATTTTGAGAGTGGTCTATGAGAAAAAAAAAGGTCTGGGAACCTCTGATTTAACCTTTCTTTTTCAATAAAAGTGAATGAATTGCCCCAAATAGGACTCTTTTTATTTTATATTTACGATAGCCGCCGGGTTTTATATCGATTAAAATTCATTTTAAATCAATCACTACTTATTATTAAATACTACTTATTAGAACAATACAATACAAAAAAGATTATAAGCGATGAAAATTTATTGCATTATTTATTACACTTATTTAATAGGATCAGAGTTAACGTTACAAAAATTTTATTACCTTTTCGGAACAATTTATTGATTTTCAGCTGCTTTGTCATTTTGCAGTAAAATATTTAAGTAGGTAATAAAACAAAGAAATTTATTCGTTCGTTTGGAAGGGAAACCAGAATTAAGAAATTTATTCAAAAATAAACACACAACGGCCACAGAATTTTTTTTTTCAAGTTTTCCTTTTAAAGAAAGGCAAAAGGATCTAAGCCCATGCAGCCTTGTCTATCGTAATTGTATTATTTTCATAAGTCAATTTTTATTGCTGGTGTATCTAATTTTATTGCTTCTTGGGAGTGCTGAGGTTAATCTGACAATTACCACATTGACTGAGCATGAGTTTCTACAGATTTATTCTTTTGAAAAAATACGGCCAATCTACTTACTATGTTAATCACAGTTTTATTCCAATGTATCAATATTGTTCACGATTATTAACGATCAGTACACAAAACAACACCAAGATTTCGAAATTTCTTATTTGTTATATTTCAGAAATTAGTCTTTTAAATCATGTTTCAAAAATATTTTAAGTCTCTTCTCTGAACAAATACCGTATTAGTACGGTTTCCAATGACTATCTAATGCTTATTTTAAAAAAGTCATGTAAGATATACATTATATTTCTTCAATATGTGATCTTTACATTGACTGATTCAAATTATTTTTAATGAAGTAAATAAACTACTCAATGGCAGAAGTGGCACAAAGTTATTGTAGCCGATTACCACAAGAAAAAAAGAAGAAGAAAAATTACTCAACAAAGTCTAGGGAACAAGGTTATTTCAGATTTAAGATACCCTTGACGTAAATTTTGTGTATGAATAGTGCGTTATTTAATGATGATTTTAATTTTATCATTTAGTTAAGGGCAAAAGGCTTGTTGTAAAAAAATAAAAAGTTATTTTAAAACTAAAATAATGACCATGAACGTAAACGACAAATTTCTGTAAATTAAAACCGGCTAATGCAGTTATAATTAAATAAAAAACATTCCTAGAAAGTTATAAATAATCTATATGACCTCTATAAATATTGGAGAAAAGCGTTACTTTTTATCACAATGACTGTCGTTCCAGTTCAAAAAAAATAACGATGAAAAATCACCGTGACTTTGCCACGCTTATAACCTCAGTAACGCCAATAACAGCCGTCACATCGTTTATTATTGATATCAGTGACTAAGATTCTGGCATTACTAATGTTATCTATTATCGCCTCATTCCGCCGATCGCCTCATCCATACATCTGTTCATGCCGTTTGGTCGGTTAAGGGTGCCACGAACTTAAACATGTTAATTTTGAGAATTAATATCAAATAAAAACTAAAATGCAATTTGTCAGTCAGATAATCAGTTTTATATACCTTTTTATTAAATATGTCCTTGACATTCGTGTTTAACACTTAGCCGACCGCACGCGCCACCGTGACCACCGCGTTCGGGAAAGCCGAACTGCGCTGTCCACCGCGAATTTTTTAAAATTAGCATGGACTGAAATTCGTTGTTTGAAATCAGAAACGTCCGAAAATTATTTATGTGATCAATTAGATTTTATGACCGTTCCTCAGGTCAAAATGGTAAATCTATCCGTTCGGTTGACTACAAACAAGCTTGGAAACGGGTAGATTTACCCGATCAGTCGGCCACCGACTAGCTTGGAAACAGGTACATCTACCCGGTCGGTCGGGAAATTGTTAACACGTTGAACGCCACGCGAATTTTTAAGAAAACTCCTGTCAAGCCGTGCGTTGCTTAGAAGCGCTGATATAACGGTATAGCGATGCGAAGCGCACTACTGAACAGATTGAAATTTACTCGATACAGCTGTATAAATATATTGGGAGTATTGTTTCTTATTGCAGAAGATATCGTCGGCGTAGGCAGCGAATTAAATAACGGCCATTTAACCAAATAGCAATTATTTAGTTCTCCACCCACGCCGACGATATTTACGTTTAGAATTAATATATTATAGACATTCATTCAACACGTTATGTGCTGAGTCTGTTTTATTTATTGTTCGGCCCGCTAGATAAGATTTTATCGAAATCAGTTAAAATGGCCTGAATAATATTTAGAATAGAATAGAATATACTTTATTGCACACACATTTACATGGAATAAACAATTATCACAATAA
>WUAW01002685.1:114532-127236 GCA_017165845.1 Thaumetopoea pityocampa | reverse complement strand
TAGACTCGATATGCGCTATCCGTGCAGTCAAAATTCAAAATTTCAATTCAATTTAAAAATTTATTTTCTCAAAACATTGTTAAAGAATAGCTGGTATTAATCTATTTATAAAAGACATTTAAAAAAAACTACTCAGATCGATCAATTAAGGGCTTTGAAATCAAATCCGTCGATGTTTGTTTGTTTATTCAAGTTTCACCCAAAAACCAGCATAGGTTTTGGTCAAACTATTACAGTCTTATAGGTACTATTTCGAAATAAATATTGCGGCATATTTGATCAAAATCGATGCCGTAGAATTAAAAGTATAGTTTGATCCCTATTTTAGTCGACGCCGTTAAGGTACGAGAGCTGAAGTAAAAGTGGTAATTGCTTTTTATATAAATCTACTAGCTATTGCCCGCGGCTCTGCCCGCGTATTTATTTAATATATGATATTTATCGATTTTCCGTTACATGAAAAATCCCGACACAATCATAGATTTATATAAAAAGCCTAATAACCACTTTTACTTGACCTCTCGTACCTAAACGGCGGCCTCTCGTAACTAAAACAGGGATCAAACTGTATCTTCAATTCTACTTCACCAGTTTTGATGAAACATGCCGCAGTATTTAAGTCGGAATAGTACCTTTAAGACTATAACCTTAAACCAAAATCTACCCGCTGATTTTTGCGTGAAGCCCGAACAAACAAACAACGATCGACGGATTTGGTTTCAGAAGCCCTTAATTAGTCGATCTGAGTAGTTTGTTTTTACATATTTTTGATTTTTAAAAATTTGACATTTAACAATTTTATAATAGTATAGACAGATGTCAGTTTGACTGAATATAGCTGTAGTAATGTTCCAACATCTGTAATTGCCTATGTTCGCAATAAAGAATTTTGAATTGGCATTTGAATTTGAGACGCCTACCCTGGTATGTGCCATAGCTAATTCTCATAACAACCGCGGGTAGAACGATGTCGCTAATATTATTCCGGCATCACAAAGCAACCGCATACCCATATAACAAAGTGTTGTAGTCAAAAACTAAATCGATCATTATCATCTTAGTTACGGATCGTTGAGATCATCAGATCATCAATAAGGATTTTATTACTCTAAAAAAATATACAATTAACACCTGTTATAGCATTTTTTGTTATTAAAACGTAACGAACGGGAATGGATTTAAAGATATTTTTATTAATTTTATTACGCGTTTTCAACTAACGTTGGGAATTAGTTAAAATAAGTAAGAATATTATTATCCTAAAAGAATTACAATTAACACCTGTTCTCATTGAAACACGATCGGACATTTTTTGTTAAATTTTATTGTGCGTTTTAACTAATGTTCTGAATTTGGTTTGGTAGCCATTTTGTCAATTATTACGCCTAACGAGCATTTATTTATAATTATAACCAGCCATGAAATATTTTTTAATTGACCAAATAATAACGGCAACCAGCTGTGAAATCGTTTTTAAATTATTAAATTATAACGGTTATTTTTAACTAGCTGAAAATAATCATCCGCTAAATTTCTTTGACTCATTACAATTATGTAATTTTTATTGCAATTTTTCGGTCATCATTTTTGTGAAAATAGTTATTAGAATACATTCTGTTTTAACAGAATTTAACTAAATTTAGTCTATCTCTATCTTTTTATAATGTCAAACGCCAAAAAGAGATAACAAACATTTATAGCGAGTACCGACCTACGTTTCTGTCAAACGGTTCAAAAAAATGTTGCGTTTTNNNNACGTTAGATCGTGTGTTACGAAATCGCGTGTAAATCTTTTAATTTTAACGTTTGTGAACGAAACTAATAGCACCAAAATTGTAGCTATCTTGTTTTGGCATTTGACATTAGAAAAAGATAGATAATAAATTTGGTTAAGTTCTGTTACTACAGAATTGACAGCAGTTACTACGCTTGTGGTAACTAGAACAGTTTCAAAAGTTATTGTGCATATTATCTACGGTTATCAAAGTTAAAGTTCAGTTAATAGTCATTCTAATTTATAAAAATACTTGAATTATCGCTATCATCACAATAATTTATATTGTTGGTATTATACTAATATGTTTGAGTATGTTCTTATAATGATCGTATTAATATTTTATATTCTATTCGGGAAAAGTTGTATAGTTTCTCATCGGCAATACACTATGAAATGCTATCAGATATTTATCTATCTATACTATTATAAAATTATTAAATGTCAAGCTATTACATTCTTAAAGGTACTTACTATTCCGACTTAAATACTGCGACATGTTTCATCAAATCGGTAATGTAGAATCGAAGTAATAGCTTGATCCCTTTTTTATTAGCCGCTGTTAAGGTACGAGATGTCAAGTATTACCACAGAATTTGTTCTGTGAGTATTACAGACATTCACGTGGGCGGAGCCGCGGGCAAAAGCTAGTTAAATCACAAGTTTTTAACTTAAAGATCTAACTTTGGGACGTCGACACTTCAATCATTTTAGTAGATCCACTGTTGTTAGTATTATTATAACAATTTCCCGCGTAAACGCGTGATTGGCTACTGAGGCAGTTCTTCATATCACACGCAGTTGATTGATTTGCTATTTAATCTAGGCGTTGTATCACGCGCCGGCGTGTGGTCGGCCATTAACGTATGTTATTATTATTGACAACATCTCATGATACAGAACCCTCTCAGGCTAGACTCCGGCTTACACTTGACCTTATTTTTTTATTTAGATTATAGACGTGCGTTATGTTCTTGACTTTGCATCTCCATAACATATATTAATCATGTATTAATCACTCTGACTTTCATATCTGATCACGCACGATCTGGTGGCCCTGACCCAACGGCGTCTTAAATAAGTAAAGCAATTTCATTTTGTATGTCTTCAGTTTTATATGTATTTAATTGTTAACGAATTTTAATGAACGAAGCACTGTTAACATTGTAATAATCGTTAATGACCAATCAAGCAAGGTTGAACCATGATTTTATTTTTTAATTTCCATCGTAAGGTTCTCTGGTAAAGATCGCCGCCATTCAAATACCGTCCTATGAACACAATATTTATTTATTAAGAACTAGCTCTAACTTGCGACTTCGCTCGCATAATCTAAATATTTGAGGCTAGATTTATTATGTAGTAAATATATTTTGTGATATAATGGGCACTGACCGCCAAAAATGAACTGGAGGGAAAATGACTTATACCTTAAATATAATAATTAAAATTAGATCAATACATACATACACTCACGCCGATATTCAATGTAGCAGAGTGGCTATCCGCAGCCCACATTTTGCTCCCGCGGGCAACAAGACGTGTCGGGTGGTGAACCACGTCGCCGCCATTTTATAAGGTTAAAAATGTTAAAGATCCTCATTGCGTTCCCGCAGCTTAATAGAGAGAAAAGGAAAAAGGACGAGGTAGGAAAAGTGTATTGAGCAAGGAATATGGAATTTTGGAATAGCATTATAGGGTATAGGATACTAAAATCTCGGAAGGAGTAAGAAGAGACAGTAGTAGCTCGGGAGACCGGGGTCGCTTACCCGTACACTTAAGCCTATTTGTTTGACACGCTATAAGACTAAGTACTCCCTGACCTAAATTAGATCAATATTTAGAGATAATTCGTTATTTTCTTTCTGATATCTCTTAAAGCCCCTACTTACATTTCATCTAATTTTCAATACCTTTCTTTTGTGGATGATAAAAACCTTTTTTCCTCCAAGAATTTACTTCGCCGATACCCTTCTCATAGTTCCAGTCTTGTTAATTCTTCTTTTCTGGTTCAAGAAGTTCTTTTTTGGAATGCCCTTTCTACTGAAGCCAGGTTATGTGCTACTCGTGATTCGTTCAAGAAGAAAGTTCGCGAACCCCTTTTGCGTAAATTAGCAGAATCATCGTAATCTTGTTTATTTGTTTTTAAGTTTATTGTAATAGTATATTAGTTTATTATTGTTTGAGTTTATTATTGTATATTAGTTTATTGTATTTCTATGTGTGTATTAGTATGTAATAAATACGTTTTTTTCTCTTCTCTTCTCAAATTTTATTTTCGTCTGTGAATGCACCTGCTTTTTTATCTCTGCACTATTCTAAAGTATACTGGTGGAGAATTCCTGAACCATTTAGTCTGTTTTTATATATTTTATATATGAAGTGTAAAATAAAATAAGTAAAATGAAATTAGAGAGAGATTTCCTCTTAGAACGAGAGGGATTAGGCCGTAGTTCGCCTCGCCAGTCTAATGTGGATTGACAGACTACTCACCATTGAGAAAATCTCTCGGGGCTTCGGGGAAAATCTTTAGGTTTCCTTACGAAATTTTCCTCTACCGTTTCAAGCGGGTGATAATTAATTATGAAATTTTTAATACGCACATGATTTCGAAAAGTTAGAGGTGCATGCCTTGGATTCGAACTCGAAATCGAAGACTTGGCACGCATGGTTATACCACAGCTCTGCTGACTGCCGATTTATTCAATGCAAAATGCAAATCTTTTTTTCTATTAATTCTCTACTCATTTTAAAAGAAATATTTTATCCTTATGCGCTCAAATAGAAAGGTACTCCGTAGATTTTATTTTATCAAGTACAACTCTACAATTAAGCATTCAAGGCTTCAATTATTGCCGGTGACATCCGATTACAGCGATATTATATGTAACTTAATGTTTTTTGTTCACATATAAAAGCGGACGGAACAAAAGTCAATTACAGTGCAGTTTTTGTTCTCGTGAGTCCAGTTCTGTATAAGGATACAACATGAATATGGTATGTTGTCTGTGATATCTTCTACCTTTCTTTTTATATCTCATCTTATCTTCTATATCTTATTTATACTACTATAAAATTGCAACTAACTTGTGTCTATACATCTATCTATTTACTATTATAAAATTGTTAAACGTCAAATTTTCAAAAATCAATAATATTTAAAACAAAATACTCAAATCTACTAATTAAGGGCTTCTGAAACAAAATCTGTCGATATTTGTTTGTTTATTCGGACTTTCCTTCCTTAGTTTTCCTTCTATGAGTATACTGATGTTTAAAATGTAGACCGTACATAAGCTTGAAATAATCCAATGGTATGAGATCTGGATCGAACCCGCGACCTTTTCGATCGCGGATTGTACTTAACACCACTTGATGTAATGTACTTACAATATGCTATTCTATTAGCACAACGATAATCTATTAACACGTGAACGTTGGTTTTCGAGTTAAATAGTAAATAACGAAATAATTATTGATGTTAATCAATAATTATTTCGTTGTTTACTAAAAAGTAGAGGAACTATTTTTACTTGAGCTCTCGTACTATACGGCGGCTATTGAAACGAAGATCAAACTGTATCGTCAGATCTACTCAGTTTTCATGAAACATACTGCAATATTTAAGTTGGTATAGTATTTTTAAAACAGCAAAAGTGTGATCAAAATATACCAGCTGATTTTAGCATGGAGCTCGAACAAATAAACAAATAGAAGAAAAAAATTTCTGTTTCAGAAGCCCTTTACCAGCCGATCTGAGGTAGAATTTTAAATTTATCTTTATCTAGGTTTTGCCCACGTGAATTTCGGTTTTCGACCACATGGGAACCGTTTCAGAAGCCCTTAATTAGTCGATCTGAGTAATTTGTTTTTAAATATCTTTGATTTTTTTTAAATTTAACATTTAACAATTTTATAATAATTTTATAATAATTTTGCCCGTGGCTCCGCCCGCGTGTATTTCGGTTTTCGACTACATGTGAAGTCCCTACATAATCACAGATTTATATAAAAAGCAATGAACCACATTTACTTGATCTCTCGTACTTAACGGCTGCTATTAAAACAGGTATCCAGCTGTATTTTCAATTCTACTAGACCGATTTTGATGAAACATGCCTCCTTATTTAAGTCGGAAATGCCTTTAAGACTGTATTAGTTTAAACAAAATCTACTAGCTGGTTTTTGCCCGAACAAACAAACAAACAAAAAACAAACAAACAAATATCGATGGATTTGTTTTCAGAAACCCTTAATTAATCGATCTGAGTAGCCTATTTTTAAGTATTTTTGATTTTTGAAAATTTGACATTTAACAATTTTATATTAGTAATAAGATAAGATACTACAAAATGAATCTCCTCGGATATCTTGGTTTAATAATATTAATAGGAAATATATTGATAGCTTAACTTAGATTAAGAACAAGGCACATGCCACTCAACAAGTTTGGATATCTTATGAAAAATAACTATCAGTCCTAACTGTGACTCATGTGGTTTAGTAGATGTCCATCACTTATTGGTGGAATGTACCAGACTGAACAGAGATAGAGAAACTCTATAGAACTGCATTAAAATCGACCTCATTGATGTAGGTGCATTTCAAAGTGTATCATCTGAACCATAGAGTGATGATGGGATTCAAATATACAAATTTGTTTCTCTTTCTTCTTCTCAGTCGTTGTCTTCAATCTTGAAGGTCGTGTCCAATTGGAAACTATCTTTGACTGCACGATGCACTATGCTCCACCATGTACTTCTTTCCTTGGCGGTCTTTATAGCTTCTGGTATTGGGAGGCCGGTAAATGTCTACTAGGTCTGACCAACTTGTGGGTGAGCGATCACGAGTTTTTTTCCCATCGACCTAATCCACTACTCCTGGTTTCTCCAGATTGTTAAGATTTTTACGAGCAACGTGACCAAATCATATTTATTAAATCATATTTATGTACTTAGTCTGGTCAGGCAGTACTTAGTCTTTTAGCCTGTACGGCAGATAGATTTAAGTATACGGGTAAGCAACTCCGGCCCTTCGAGCTACTACTGTCTCTTCTTACTCCTTCCGAGATAGTAGTATCCTATATCTTATAGTCCTTTTCCTAAATTCCATATTCCTTGCTCAATACACCTTTCCTATCTCATCCTCTTTCCTTTCCTCTCCTCTAAGCCGTGGGAATGCAATGAGGAACTTTAACATTTTTAAACCTTATAAAATGGCGGCGTCGTGGTTCGCCACCCGACACGTCTCTTTGCGCGTAGGGGCAAAATGTGGACTGCGGCTAGCTACTTTGCTACATTAAACGATCGTAGCAGGTGGAAAAAAGTGGTCTCTGCCTACCACAATGGGAAAGAGGCGTGATTATATGTAGACAAGTTTGTTTAGCAAGGCGTAAATCGATAGGATTATTTAAAATTATTTGTGTTAGCAATAAGACTGGAAATAAAAGCCTCTAAATAAAAAAAGTTAAAAAAAAATGTTTCTTGCAGATCATACTTGCATCCATTATAGCTGTAAGTACAGCAGCCCAACTTCCATCACGGAACTACATTGCGCAAGCGCAAGTTCCATCACGGAACTACATTGCGCAAGCGCAAGTTCCGTCAGGAAGCTACCAGAACTTCCAAAGACCTTCGGCAATTATAGGAGGAAGTGGCTCAGACTCCGGCAATAGACGCCCCCAGCAAGAAATTGAGAAGAACGCTGTTATATTAAAACAGGATCTAGTAATCGCCGAAGATGGAAGTATGTTTCTTATTTAATGTTTTATCTTTCATAATATTTTTGTTATGTGTAATTGGTACAGTGGTGGTCAACTGGTGTTAGACTCGACTTGCGGTCAAAAGATCATGTGTTCGATCCCCGCCCCGTACCACTAGGTAATTTTTAATTCATATACGGTCTATATTGTAGATATAAATGTACTCAACGGAGAAGGGAACTTCGTGAGGAAACCTGCGTGTCCACATGGCTGTGTGAAGTCTGCCAACCTGCACTAGGGCAGTGTACTAGACTATGGCCTAATCCCCCTCCCGATGAGGGCAGGTCTGTTCTCCGTAGTGGGGACAGTTTTTTATAATTCTTACTACACTCACACATATTAATCAATAGTGGAGAATGATGTTTTTAACTAATTGTGTAGCGAGGTAGGTCGTCACAACGCTACACTCATACTGTCATTATTATTATAATACTAGTTTTTACTCACGGCTCCGACCGCGCGAATGTCAATTTTCCGCTACATGGGAAATCTCGAAATAATCATACATTTATATAAAAAACCTTAGAACCACTTTTACTTGAGCTCTCATGCATTAACGGCGGTTACTAAAACAGGCGATATCTTCAATTCTACTGAACTAATTTTGATGAAACATTCATTGCTGTTTTAGTCAGAATAGTACCTTTAAAACTAACAGTTTGATCAAAATCTACTGACTGATTTTTGTGTGAAACTTGAACAAACAACAAACATCGACTGATTTGGTTTCAAAACCCTTAATTAGTCGATCTGAGTAGTTATTTCATAAATATCTTTGATTTACAATATCTAACATCAAACATTGACATCAAATAATTTTATAATAGTAATAATATAATATAAGTAATTATTTTAGGCTAACGCTTTAAGTACAATATGATTCTTAATTTTTATCAGAGAATATAACCACTTTGACAACAAAACCAACAAATTTACATATAAATTCTAATTGTTGCCCGCGGCTCTACCCGCCTCAACTTTTTATGTACCCAAAAACCTCGGGTGCGCGTCATAATTTCATAGCAATCGAAAAATATTTTCGTATTTAAATATCTGTGTAGATATATTAATTGTGATGACTATCGATTGAACTATTGATTGATTGACGGTATAGATAAGTTGATGCGCTGTAGCGCCATCTAGTATCGAGTTAAAGTATAATTAATAATATTAAAAGTTATACATGAAAAACCTTTGATGTGTCGTGCCAATTTGTAGTGATTGTTTAAACGGTTTTGGAGTTTGGAGCACAGGTTCTAAACCCATCATGTTGGCCTGATGCGGGTTAGCAGACTTCACACGCCGTCGAGATCTGTCAGGCATGTAGGATTCTTGTGTTTCCCTTCACCGTTTGAAGCGAGTGATAATTAATTATTAAATTATTAATACAAACATGATTTTGAAAAGTCAAAGATGCGTGTACGAAAGTACTTAGATTCAAACTTGAGAAAGCATGGTCATACCACTAGGCTACTGAATCACATTAATGAAGATAAATACAGTAAATCTGGTTAAATTAACAAACTACCAATGTAACGTATATCTGATGAAGTAGGTAAAAATTGGGTAAGAACTGCTTTTACTTGTTTAAGTGCTGTGGAAGATTAAATTGTTACTACAAGTGGGTTTTTTGTTAATAATTGTAGTAACTAAATAATAAATATGATAGTCTTACATATATTCAATAATAATATATCTATAGGCTACCACCACGGTTATGAAACATCCAATGGAATCCGGTCTGAAGAAGCTGGTAATACGGTACAGGCTCAAGGAGGATTCTCATACAAGGGAGACGATGGAAACGTGTACACTGTAACATTCACCTCAGGAGAAGGAGGATTTAGGCCTCAGGGTGAACACTTGCCAGTACCTCCGCCAACACCTGAGGCTATTCTGGAAGCGTTGAAGAAAAATGAAAAAGATGAGGCAGCGGGTATCTTTGACGATGGTAAGAAAATTTAAATACACCAAAATGTAAGACCTAGAGAAAATAAAATGAAAGTAGTACATACAGAAATAACTTTTAATCAAGGCTTTTGTCTAACCACACCATAAAGACACAAAACATATGTATGTTAACTTCTTTCTCTTCTTGAACCTACATTATAAATTAAGGCTTCGTTACTGACGTCCACCTTTTCACTCAGTCTACTACACTCACTTATTACTTTCCTATATTCCTTTGCGACATCCGCTTAATGATTTACAGGGTATCACGATCACTTTTGTTCCAAGGAAATTCATATCAAGATATCGCCTACCTATGTTTTGACTTCCTGAAATTCTTCTGTCATATTATGGACATCAATTCCACCTCAGATATAATTATGAGCTACGTATGTGGTTATACCTTCTAACGCCACTTATCTACCATCTTTTGCATCTTTATCTCAGTGATATGGAACTCCTACACATATCTATTGTACTTAAGGCCTTAAATTCAAACCGTGGCAAACAGTGGCAAAATATCTTCCGTTATAGGTAAACTAATACAGTGATTAAATTTTCCAGGTAAATATCGGCCGGATGTCCACGGAGGTGGTCATCAAGCTGGGCAAGGATCGGGTCGCCCAGGAGGCCACAATGGAGGCTTTAATGTCAACACCGGTTACCAATATTGATAACATAATTGTTACTGATTAAGTAATATCTGACAAAATTATAATTTATGCAGAACCCATGCATCTAACGACACAAGCTTGCGTTATCAAATCGACACCTCCATGCAGTAATATAACTAAAAAAATAAAATAAAATATATAGTTTTCTTTTACAACCCTAAAATAAATGAAAATAGTGCTCCTAGAAACATTACATAGTGACGCTTTTGTTGAACTTTATATAAATTTTAACTTTAAATTTTGATCTCCCCTAAAAACAGAAAAATAAGTTAGAATGTTATTGCATGGAGCTGTTGAAATATTCTACAGAAGTGCCTAATGCAATTAATGCATTTAATAGTGTCTTCTTTGAAGCACGATCTATATCTAAAAATAAAGTTGTAATGAATATTTTATTTTCCAAGCTTAATCTTAGAAACGATTTCTCTTAGTTTTTTCTTCTTCTTTATTTGATACCAAATTTAAAGTTAATGAAAAAAAAATTACTCGCCTATACAAATTTAGATAAGTCGAATATAGAATTGTATCTGTCTGATTACAAATGTAATTGGTAATTAGCTTGCTATGCGCTTTGGCATTGCTGTAAGCATAGCAAGAAACTGTTGAATAAATAAATAAATAAATGAATTTAACAACAGAACTATTGAATCTATTGATTCTATAGTTCTATTTTTAAATAGTTGTTGTTAAATCAATAGATTCAATAGTTCTATTGGATATGGAATTTTTTCCTTCATGCGTAGTGAGTTTGTAATACGAGTATAATTTGAACGTTGATGATTGGGGTTTGATTGTAACATTTCGCACTTGCCTAATGTCATTCTGAAGATATCTCATTGCGAAGCAAAATAGTTGGAATATAGAGATTTAATTGCGATCGTTTTTGCTAAATATTCTAAGTTACATATAATAAATGTGCTTTTGTATTGAATGAATTTCCGACAAATAAAGCTTGATATTAATTTAGTGACAAGATTTTTGTTTCAAACAGCTGCTCCGTTTAGATTAGTAAACACATACTAATCTAAACGGAGCAGCTGTACACACACGTGTATATTTACCAACCTGCACTACACGCCAGTCTAGTAGACTATGACCCGATTCTCTGTTTCATTTGGGGAGATTCAAGGCCATATATGGACTGGGGATGATGTGTGTGTGAGTGTGTGTGTGCGTGTGTGTAGTTGAGTGTAAAAAATAAATGTGCAGAATTGAGTATTTTATTTAGTAACTTGTAAATAATGTATTTTGGTCGAAAAATAAAAAAAAAAGAAATATATATTAAAAATAAAAACGAAATTTTTGTGCGATGCGTAAAGACATTAAATACCAGTCGTCTTTTACTTGTCTAGTCCATGAAATATCATCTAAACTTAAATGACAATAATTTGAAAGGTATTAAAAAAAGCGTCAGTCTAGTGTGTTGATTGGTAATCATTTATAAATTAATATGTTCATTATGATAGTTATAATTGTATATGTTAGTGTAAATAAAGGAGATCACAGCATTATAAAAATATGTTTTAATGTTATTTCGTAGATTGTATTTACTCGTATGTGAATAAATTCATAAAACAACTTCCTGGTTTTTTCGCATTTTTTTATGTGTTATATAATATATATATAAATTAGTAAATAATGATTTATTTAACTGGCAACAATGATAATATAACTCTGTTGAAGCAACAATAGAAGAGAACAGACAAGAGATTCTCCATTGGTTTGGCCATTTAGAGAAGATGAGTGGAATTCGAATGATAAAACGAATATACCGGACAAATGTGGTTGGAAGTTACAGAAAAGAGCGCCTAGCAAGATATCTACCTAGATCAAATCAACTCCTAGTTTTAACAAAGTAAAATTTGTAACACCCTTAAACAATGGAAGTATGTAAACAGATGTATGAATGTGGATGAGGCGAGAGGTGTGTCAGGACTGCGCATGTAGTGAACTGTGGTATCTGCCTATCGTAGGTATACCAGTATGAGTGTATATATGTATGTATGCAGAATGCAGAGCTGGGCAAAATAGATGTTTAGCATTAATTAAAATACAAATTATAAAATATTATCTAACATGTATTTAAAATACGAAATACATAATATTTTAAGTCGTGTATTCGAAATATAGGGTTTTTCAACAAGAACTTTGTTTTTTAAAACAAAATAAAACAAAGAATTTAGATGAAGATGACTCAAATTTTTATTGTATTACAAAGAGAAAAGTTTGGCGATTATGAATGAAAAATGATATCTGCCAAATGTCCACCAGGACCACGCTGACAGATGTCAATTCATTCATCAAAGTTTTTAATCAATTTTTAGCAAAATGGCGGGTTTCGTTAATCACATCACGGATTTTGAGTATTAAGGCTACAATCGATTCGATTGGCTCCGTATAGACTCTGCCCCACAAAAAATAATCCAGTGGTGTTAAATCACACGATCTCGCTGGCCATTTAACAGCTGAATTTTGTGAAATTATGCGATCGAGAAAATGAAATGTAACTTTAACAGAACCACCATTTTCATAGTGGATTTTAATT
>WUAW01002685.1:80094-96985 GCA_017165845.1 Thaumetopoea pityocampa | reverse complement strand
CGATAATATTAATAGTAATATTAATATTACTATTAATATTATTATTCCGAATATTTATTTGTATAACTCAATGCTGATCAAATTTCGTATAGTAAATTTTTTCCCCACTGTCGAAATGCATAATGAGAGAGTAATAAAATTATGGCGAAGTTCGTTTTAAAATTATCATCATCATCCCCGGTCCATATCGTCGCCACTACAGGGCTACGGACCTCCCCTGATCGGGAGGGGGACTAGGCCGTATTCTACCGCGCTGGCCTAGTGCGGGTTGGTAGACTTCACACACCCATGCGGGCATGCAGGTTTCCTCACGAAGTTTTCCTTCTTCGTTAAGTACATTGGTGTCTACAACGTAGACCGTACATGAATTATAAATAATAACTCAGTGGTACGGGATCGGTATTCGAATCCACGACCCTTCGATCGTAAGCCGTGTCTAAAACCACTACACCACCAATGCACCAAAATTATACTTCCAATATTATTCGCAAGTCTAGATGAGGCTTTTTTTTCTTTTCTCTACCCTTTTCTGTCATAATTTTAGCTCTATCAAATAAACTTGATCAAATCAACAATTTGTTTTAAAACTCAAATTCGTAGGAGTGCTATGAGTGCTAAAGCTTATGAAATTATGTATGAATGTGGATGAGGAGAGAGAGAGGTGTATCAGTACAGTAGTATGTGGTATACTCTGGTCTCTGTCTACCCCTACGAGATACAAGCGTGAGTGTAAGTATATTTTCATTTAAATTTTTATTTTAAATCACATTTCTATAATTTTATACTGAACATGTTATAAATAAACATGAAATTATGATTTCGCTAAAACAATGTCGTTAATGTCAACAAATTGACTATGAATATTATATTGTACTACGAATTAGTAATGAATTTACACGCAATTCCTTTTAAATGTCAAGCTTTTTCGTAATATAACACAAGTTATTTACTATTTTGAAATACACTTAACATTATATTTTACAAATCATACAGAAATATTTTAACCTATTATATGTAACACTAGGTGTGTTTCGCACTTTCACCTGCGTTAAATTTGGATTATATTAAACACTACCTCTTGCTCGCGGCTCCACCCGTGTGAATGTTGGTTTTCCGCTACATAAGAAATCCCGACACAATTATATATAGATTTATTAAATAGCATTAGAAACCACTTTTACTCGACCTCTCGTAACTTAAAGGCAACTACTAAAACAGGGATCAAGCAGTATCTTCAATTGTAGTAGACCGATTTTAATGAAATATGCCGCATTGTTTAAGTCAGAATAGTACGTTTAAGACTGTAATAATAACATCTTACTTTAACAATTTAATCAAAATCTAGGCGGTGGTTTTTGTTTGAAGCCCGTACAAACAATCAAACAAACAAATGTCGACGGATTCGGTTTCAGAAGCCCTTAGTCGATTTTTGTAGTTTGTTATTAAATGTTTTTAATTTTTGAAAATTCGATATTTAACATTTTATAATAGTATAAATTTTTTTTTATATAAATCTGATTGTGTCGGGATTTTCCATATTGCGGAAAATTGACATTCTCGCGGGCGGAGTCGCGGGCAAAAGCTAGTACATAAATCTAATGATACAAAATACACTAATACATTAAATGTAAAATATAATATATACGAATACATAAAATAATAAACGCTGAATGTTTTGTGTTGATTCTGCCATTTCAAAACGTTCTGACTCTGGGAAAATTCAACTTGTTTAATAATCAGAATTTTTGTATGTACATACATACATACAATCCCACATTTTTCCCTGATTCTCCGGCGGGGAATCGAACCCCGGTCTCCCGCGTGACATGCGGAGATATTGACCACTATACTACTGAAGAATTAAGGTAGGCAGAAGCCACTTCTTTCAAGCAATTTGGGTATCTGTAGCCCATTTTTCGCCCACGGAAAACGAAACGTGTCGGGTGGCGAACCATGATGCCGCCATTTTTGTAAGGTTCAAAAGCGTTAAAGTTCCTGATTGCGGTCCCACGAAAAGGAAGGAAATGAAACAGGTTGAGGTAGAGAAGGTGTATTAAAAAAGGAATATAGAATTTAGGAAAAGGACTATAGGATATAGGACACTACTATCTTGTAATATTGAATTTGATAAATTTACAAAAATACAATATTAGCTAAGCAGGGGGTATACCGAAAACCGAAAAAACAAAGTTTGAGAACCACTGATATATGTAGATCTTCAAAGTGATCTAGAGATTTTAAAATCACTTACACTATCCAATCGTAGCAAGTGGAAAGAAGTGGTATCTGCCTACCCCAATTCTTTAGAAGTATAATGGTTAATATCGCCGCTTTCCATGCGGGAGACCGAGGTTCGATTCCCCGTCGGAGAGCCAAATAAAAAGGTGTAACTATATGTAGGTATTAGAGAAACAAAGAAACTTTCCTTTTGTGAAATCAATTAATGAAGTCATATAAAGAGCTTTCAAACTATCACAAGGGTAGTTTTACTAACAATACTAATAAAGATAAAATATTTTAATTTAACATTGACTCTAAAAAAATATTCATTCACTCCATGATATTCAAAAATACAATCATGACTAAAGTTGTTGGGATAGGTAGAATTATATATATCTATCAATTATTCAACTACTTTTGTAGGCTAAATTTACAATAAAACTATGTTATTTTCGGCACTCTCTTCATCTAAAGCACCTTTGTAAATTAGTTTAAATTCACTTACTATAAACTCTCTATAAGTAATATATAGACGCACAAAACTCTATGAAAAAAAAATCGATGTAATATATAATTAATCGGATTGCAAAACAAACACGATAATCGATGTTAAACCGATTGCGTATCGGTGTATCGATAAGTGACTCACCAGATTCATTGTCGTGTGATTGCGGGTCGGAGGTTAGAACACGAATGTACGAACGGACGAGTCCGCCCGTTTATATAGCCGTACACGTGGGTTAGGGGCGTTACAAAATTCATTCTAGTTGGTTACGACGTCATTTTTATAACTAAACTGTTTAATTCAACGTATATGCAATTTGCGTAAGCTTTTTTCGTGAAATTCGATTGATAGAAAGTTAGTTGCACAAAGCTCGTTATTTGAAGCTCTTTTGTTTTACGATTTATTGAGACAATGGCAGTGACTCGGCTTTCCGTACCAATAAGTGCTCTAGCACTTATTGGTACGGAAACTTATTATTGGTATTGGCACTTATTGTATCTATACAACTCCCGGTAGGGACAAAGTTTGTGTGATAAGCACAAATCTATGGATCAGTCATGCACGTATTTATCTATATCAGTATGTATATTGTTCTGTATTACTACTATCTATTTTGACATCTAATGGTCCAAAATACAGGGAACTAGTTTGAGACTAGGTCAATGTGTGTAATACTGTTCAGAATATTATTATTAAAAATTACAAAATCTATTGCTAACTCATAAATCGTTCGTGACTTTTTTGAATTTTTCAGTTATTTTGCTTAAACAGTTGAGAATTTAAAAAAAAACATCAGCCTCTGTACTACAAAATATGTAAGGGTTGGTATATAAAAAAATATTTTGTGTTATTTTAGCTTCTCCAACTTCTGACATAAAGAGATTAATTGTAATGTGGAAGTGTTTAGAAAAATGTACGCTGAAAATGAAATTCAGTTCAAAATTTCAAGGAAATCATTGATATTGAGTCAAAGAAGCTTTTCAGTAAAACAGGAATAAACTTATACTCTTTAAACCGATGTGTATTGTATTGTATTGTATCGTATTTTGTATTGTATTGTATCGAATTTTGTATTAGACTGTTGCCATAATCTCTACGTTTGCCAAGCACGAAAAAACCAGCGGATGGATTTTGGTCAAACTATTAAAGATACAATTCCGACTTAAATACTGCAGAATGTTTCATCAAAATGGTCCAGCGGTATTGATCCCTGTTTTAGTAGCAGTCGTTAAGGTACGAGAGCTCAAGTAAATGTGCTTCTAGTACTTGTTACATAAATCTATGATTGTTTTGGGATTTTCTATGTCGCAGAAACCCGATATTATATAGTTGTATTAAATAAGCATATGTTTCATACTGCATTATTTTACATCAGACACTTGACCTACTTGTGTGATGTCAGCATCACCTAAAGGTCAACTAGTAGAAAATGCCTCAGTCGTAAAGTCCCCCCATATTCTATTAATTTATCGTCATCATCATTATATCAGTCCACAAATGTCCACTATTGGACCTCCGTAGTCCTCCTCTAATGATCGCTACACTGGGAGGCTATGAACCGCTTGCATCCAATGGTTGCCTGCGACCTTCACTAGGTGATAATGGGTCGACATAGAAAGAGTGTCAACTCGCATTCCACTTTTTTATACGGGGTCACCCCTCCGGCACATTAGGACCCTAACGCCCATCAGTTCTGCGAACTATGCGCCCCGCCCACTAACACTATAGCTTTGCAATCCTTTGAGCAACATCAGCGAGTCTAGTTCTCTTGCGGATTATCTCATTGCGAATCTTATTCCGCAGAGTAATTTTGAGTATAGCTCTTTCTATTGATCGCCGGGTGATCTTAAGTTATTTTTAATGAGGCCCATAGTTAGTGGCCATGTTTTGTGAGGCCTATAGTTAGTGGTCATGTTGTTTGAGGCCCATAGTTAGTGGCCATGTTTTGTAAAGCCCATAGTTAGTGGCTATGTTTTGTGAGGCCCATAGTTAGTGGCCATGTTTTGTGGGGCCCATAGTTAGTGGCCATGTTTTGTGAGGCCCATAGTTAGTGGTCATGTTTTGTGAGGCCCATAGTTAGTGGCCATGTTTTGTGGGGCCCATAGTTAGTGGACATGTTTTGTGAGGCCCATAGTTCAAAATTCAGTTTTTTTCCATTTACGATAATTTTCAAAAAATGGTGCAATATTTATTTATATTTTTTTTTGAGTAGTCATATCCTAGTTCTCTTTCTGATGCCCGTTAATCGTTGAATTTTGGAACATTCTGTATTATATATATTATACAGACTTTCTAGAGTGGCATCATAGGAAACATCCTTGTCAGAAATATTTAACGCCCATATGCACTGTAAAAATTCACCGTCTAAATTAAAACTTTACTTTTATGGCCTTCGTGTACAAAACAAAGCGATGATGCATTACAATAACGCTTGGCAGATTGCAAAAAGGTCACATACCTGCGTTCAGTGCACAGATAAAAAAGGAACACTAGCGATGGCTCCAAAGGTCTGTTTTAAGATCAAGGGCTTTAAAGGTCCGACAAATGGGAAGTTAAAGGTTAACGGTTAAACTATTACTTGAGTTCTCGTACCATAATGGAGATCCGGTTATATCTTCGGTTCTATTGTACCAATTTTGATGAAATATGCTGCGATATTAAGTGGGAATAGTATTTTTAAGACTGTAATAGTGCAATCAAAATCTGCAAGCTGGTTTTCGCGTGAAGCTCTAACAAACAATCGAACAGACGTGAAGGCAACAAAACATGGTTTCTGTTTCAGAACCCCTTAATTAGGTCGATCTGAGTTAGATTTGTTGAAATATCTTTAATATACAGACAATGATTCTTAATAATTTTATATTTTTGTAGACAGACGATCGAAGAATGTCTATAGCTTATATCTAATAAGGTAGTGTTATACGTATTTATGTTTAAGTCCATAATCTCGTGAACCGAATCAATCAATTAAGAAAAGTATTTACAACTCATCGCCACCGTCATTAGCCCTGGGAAATCCAGCTGAACAAGATTCTTCTCCTTAAAAAGGAGGGCTCTGCTATAAACTCCACGCTGGCAGGCGTTGTGGAGATCGCACTAGATTTTGATTGAATAACAGGATGACGCTGTTGCCATTATCCTGGCGCATCCCTTAGCTGGTTCTCACAGCATACACGTGAAAATATTCAAGTGACATTATTATTATGCCAACGCCACACAACAATTAAAATGAAATGAAATATTTATTTGCATGAAACATGGTATACAGAAGTTGTTTTTTTTAAAAAAAAAAAAACGAGAAGCACCGCCTTCCGCCCATGCGACGCATGCAAACAGTCAACAGTCACAGCCTTTCCAAATGAAAAAAGTTTGATACGCTGTAAAAACAATTTACAATAAGCCAATCTTTTAGTGTTTTGCTGAACTTGTTTTTCTATAATAGCATGAACCTGAAATTTTCTATAATAGGAGGTAATATTTGGTGGAACGATGACCGGGTAAAATTCGCGGGTAATCGGTGAATGCAGGCAGCTCATAGCCGCTCGGTGTGGTGGTGGATAGAGGAGGAATATGTCAGAATATGTCAAACAGCCATAGATAGATCCAGCCTGGGAATCGGAAAGAACGATAAAGAAGGCCACACTAAGATAAGAAAAATCAAAACAAATAGACTCCTTACTCCACTCAATTAAATTGAAGTGGAAATGGGCAGGTCGTTTAGCCAGAATGGAGGACACAAGGTGGTCAAGACGTCTCGTATTTGAACAGGACCTAATGACAAGAGAAAACGCGGAAGACTATCAAGAAGATGGATGGCAGGTGATACATGGCCAGTTAAGGCGAGGGACAAGAAACAATGGATAAAAATGGAGGGGAACTTTACCCTACAGAGGGGTTCTCGTTTAAGTTAATATGATTTTAAGCAAATAAAAAATAAATAATAAAATAAATAACAAATTTAGCAATAACTATGTATTATAATTAATATTAATATTAATACAAATTTATAAAAAAATTACGTAATTTATTTTTTTTCCTTGCATGTAAACATTGTATGATAATGAGAAATAGTAAAAGGCTTATTTATTTATTTATGTCCAGCAGTGGATTTATGTCTGTGGGCTGATATGATGATAATGATGAATATTTACAGTTGAATCAAATAAACTTTTTCTTTCTTTCTTGCGACTAAATCTCAAGAATCATCCAGTTTTTAAACCAACGGGATATTAATTTTCAAAAATCGTTTTCTACAATATAAGAAACTCCTGTGAAAAATCTCATTATCCTAAATCCAGTGGCGTAGTGTTCGTTGTTTGTTGGTCAGTATAATAGAGAAAATAAAATAACTGTACCAAATGGGAACCCAGCTCAGCGTGATGCCAGGCAGTATACCTGACGCTAGTATTCTGCTGGACCCCTGGTCGTGTCGCTCAGACATCGAGCGCACCACATATCCTCGTATTTAAATATCTACTGTTATATATACCCCTATAATGTATGAATGATGGGTATCATCATCATCATCATCATTTCAGTCCGTAGTTGTCCACTGCTGAACATAGGCCTCTCCAATCGAATTCCATCGCGACCGGTCCGTAGCCACCTGCATCCAACGAGACCCAGCGATCCTCACCAGGTCGTCGGTTCATCTCGTAATGATGGTTATATACGTACGTATTAGCAAAGTGGTGGAGGCTACTTAAATTAGATATTAGATAAAAGTTTGTAAGGTGTTATTAGGTACATTGGTGGTCTGGTTGCCAAACACGGCTTGCGATCAAAAAGGTCGTAGGTTCAACTCGGTCCTGTAATACTGAGTTATATGTAATTTATGTACGGTCTACATCGTCGATACCCAAAGTAGTCTATATCGACCCCCAGGGGTCGACGATAAAGTGCAAGGGGTCAACGCCAACTGTTAAAAAATACATTTGAAGTTAATAAATTTACAACAATGTTATATTAACTACGCTTTGGAGGTTTACTCAGTAGTGAAAAACTTTACGAGTGGTCTACAAGACAAAACATTTTGAGGACCTCTACATTGTAGACACCAATGCATTTAACGGAGAAGGAAAACCTCCATGTACCTACGAAGTCTACCAATAGCACCAGGCCAGCATAGTTGAATATGGTCTAATTCATCTTCTGATTAGAGGAGGTCTGTACCCTCTTAGTGAGGACGAATATGGACTGAGGATAGTGTAAGATATTTGTCAATAAGAAATCTCGTTGAACACCCCTAAAACAGTGATAATGGATACTAAGAATACAACATTTAAAATATTATTTCTTACATGCAATATGTAAATATGATACATAACACATAAATTTAACACAACTCACGCAATTGAAGCTTGAGAACCTTCACCTATCGATAAACGTTTTACCAGATAGATTACGAATGTAGACTTTTAGAATTGCTTTTATTCTATACATAGTCCAGATAGATTCGGAGAGGTATTTGAGGTAGAAACTTTAGGCCCATGGAAGTTAGGAGCCCAACGGATATTTCGAGAAATTTCTAAACAACTGATGGATTCATCTGGTGAACAGAATACTGGCATTTTCTTTGGTCAACAAATCACTATAGCCATCCAATGTGGCAATGTTGCTAGCGTTTTGGGCACCTTGCTGTCTGGCAGTGGTGTTGATTAAAGTTTATAGGTAACAAAAGATATTAATTTATTTATTAGTTTTGTTTTAATGTTATATAGTGCTTCAGTCTCTCCAGCGATGTCGTGTTGAACATCGGTACATCAAACTATTGAAGGGTTTCTATGAAAATGTCACCATGTCAGTTCGTATACAGGACATAAGCCCAAAACCAATACGATTGCAGCGCAATCAGAAAAAATATGACAAGGAGTCGTAAATAACTTCAGAAAAATACTTCTAAGTTGTTTACAGCCGCGACGGAAGATGTCTTTAAGCTTCTGGATTGAAACGGACTAGGCATCCATATCAATAGCGAGTACATCACTCATTTTCGATTTGCCGATAATATAGTACTCATGGCAGAATCGCTTATAGATTTGAGTATAACGCTCCAAGACCTCAGTAGAGTTTCTCGACAGGTGGGCTTAAGAATGAATATCGATAAGACCAAAATTATGGGTTAATGCTCTTATTCCGTTTCACTCAATAGTCCTAGAGGGCTCTATTTATATAATATGTATACGTGGGACACGTCGTCCAACTAGGTAAATCCAACTTCGAGAAAGAGGTCAGTCGTTGAATCCAACTCGGCTGTTGATCTTCAGTCGCTCTATTCATCCTATCATACAAAAATTAGAATCAAAATTTAACGTATGGTACTTTGACGATGGCACGCTAGGAGGTGATATAAACAAAAAAAAAATTAAAAACGCTTTTTTGAGATTTGGTTACGATTTGCAAGCTTTGGGGTACTGGCATAATAATAGCGTCACTCCTTCTCTTTCCGTGGATGCTGTAAGAACCAGCTTAGGGACGCAAGAGTATAATGGGCAGCAACGTTATCCTCTTATTGTTTGTGAGGAGTTGTAATCAGTGTGGAGAAATAAATACATATTATTTAATCAAAATCTACTGCAATCTCCAAGACAGCGTCAGAGATATTTCGGAAAATCCCTTCTTTTTAAGTGACCCATGAGAAATTCATATCCAGCAGTGATGTTCCAATAATTGATGATGATGATATCCCCAGTCGGCCAGCTGGCCTAGTGCGGGTTGGTAGACTTAACATAACCGAAATACATAAAAGAGATTTTCCCTCTTCGTTGAGTATATTGGTGTCTACAATGTAGACCATACACGAATTAGAAATAACTCAGTGGTACGGGACTGTCTAGAACCACTAGACCATCAATGTACTTAATAATGTATAAACTTAAGAAAATGTCTTTATTTCAAAATTATACACCGATATGTCAATTTTGTAAATTTGTATAGACTAATTAATTTTTGACAGTGTTGCCGTTAAATACATGTTACGAGGTTAGTCATTATAACATTACTATTGTTGCACGGTGAGGTAATAAAATATGATACTGATCAGATAAGTATACGCGTTACTTCATAAGTTGTGTAGTGTCAAAACAGATGGTTGCTGTAATCAACCATCGGATTTGTCGAAAGTGGAATTTTCGCCAAATCTCTATGTAATCATCATCCAAACTGGATCGCCGTCCTTAATGCTTGAATGCTTAAAGCAAGCATTTTTTTAGGAAAGGTATATTCAGATTGAAAATCATGTAAACTCTATCGACACCAGGGGTAGGCAACGTTTTCGTCGCCACCGGTCATAATCAACCAAAATGTGTGTATTAAAGAGACGTTTTGGTCAGAGGTATATTCCTATTTCCCAAATCATTTTGATTTTTAATTATTATACTTTATTTTTGGGATTAAAGTTGTGGCGATCTACTTCACTACATAGTACCACACATGCTCAATAGATGGCGCGGGGTAAAGTAACGATATTAGCAGTCTGAATCACGCGTATGAAGTTTAATAGCGACTTAGCGTATATACAACGTCCCGACATCTACTGTCGGGACGGTGGCAGGCCCCGCCAGACATGACACCCGTTGGCCGGAAGATCTTCCCTTTTCCGATACTACCACTCCTGCCACACTTCGACCCTATAGTTGACGATGTAACTATATCAACGTCATCATGGATCATTAGCATCTCGCTATAACTTGTAACCCCTACATTGAACAACAAGCAACCTTCTGAAAAGTGATATACTTCATCACCGTGCTACCGCCATCAACATTGTTACTACCCTCAATCACAAAAAAAATATCTAAAATCTATCATCAGCAGTCACAGCAAGCCAGACGTCAGCCTCATCAGTAACATACGCAACGCAACCTTCACATAGGCTACCTGGTTCTTCGGCACGACATTCAATCGACTCAGTTGACCAACAGTTCATCGCAGCACACGTCCGAAATCACCGCGGGCTCTCATCCGGCGTGGCGGTCTCTGCACACTTGGACTACGCCACCAACAGTCGACTCAACTCACTCGGTCTCGACTCACCGTAGACAGAGCATCAGCGCCTTAGTCTCGACTCATCGTAGACTAGTACGCGCATCCTGGCGCTTGCAAGTTCACTTCGACTATGACGCAACAATTCAAGACTATCGACCTCCAGTCTAAAGGGCTGTTGATGACGCAATCATCAACGTCATCATGGGTCATCGTAATCATCTCGCTATAAAGTCACTTAAAATTATCAAATGGGTCACTTGGTGACCCGCGGATCACAGGTAGCCGACCCCTGATTTACGCATTCGGTAATGTATTTATTTAACTTTTGTTACAATATTTGTATCTTATGGTATTTGCAAAAATAAAATGCCCACAGCTTACAATTAATTTCTGAAAATTTGAATCAATAACAAAACATGATGTGTTCAAGAGAAATGTTAAAGAGCATTTCCTCTGCACATAAGACCCTATAATGATTACATTTAATTATTTTTTTGCAAAATGTGTAGTATGTGCGATATTTATTGAAATTCAGTGTATGCATATATGTTAGGTATAGTATTTTAGTTATTTTTATGTAGTATATGAACTGTCTGTTGTACTTTATACCCTCACAAGGACTGCCGCATCTTTCAAATATCAAAGGTTCGCTGGTAGAAAACTCAATTGTGGGTTAAGCTTGCCTTTGTACATTTATTTTTAATAATCATATTCTTGTAATTTGTATTATAAAGAATAAGTTATAAAAATAATAAAGAAACCCAGATCTACTATAAATATACCATTTGCTCGGTTGACCACTGAAATACTAGGACGGCGAACCCTTACCTTTAAGACTGTAATAGTTTAACCAAAATTCAACCGCTGGTTTTTACCTGAAACCCGAACAAACAAACAAACATCGACGGATTGAGTTTCAGAAGCCCTTAATTAGTCCACCTGAGTAGTTTGATTTTTGATTTTTAAATATGTTTGATTTTTGAAAATTTGACATTTAACAATTTTATAACAGTATAGATAGATAGATGTCGAATTTCCATTTTATGGCGAAGGTTAATTAATATATTTATCAGAATAATTTGTAACGTAAAACCAATATTATTAACTCTGGTGAAATTAATGTTATTAACGTTTGAACAACAAACTGCTGAAGAGCTGAACTCATACATACAGTCACTACTCTCATACTCATACAGTCACGCTATTTCCCAGGCTCGCCAGCGGAGAATTGAACCCCGGTCTTTCGAGTGACAGGCGAGCATATTGACCACTACACCACCGAAGAATTGGGGTAGGCAGAGTAGAGTGGCTATCCGCGGCCCACTTTTCGCCTCCGCGGGAAGCAAGACATATCGGGTGGCAAACCACAAAGCCGCCATTTTATAAGGTTCAAAGTGTTAAAGTTCAAGAGCGGTACTCATCTTAAAATAATGAATCCTTGGCATACCAATGAACTGGCTGTACGGCGTCCGGCATAATGATAACCTCACTTCATATCTGATCGTATATTCTGTGAGAACCAGTTAAGGAATGTACCAGAATGAAGGGCAGCAGCGTTATTCAATTTAAATGTAATGCGATGATGGTGATGACGGTGATGATGATGGTGATAGTGACTGTGATGATGATAGTGGTGGTGGTGGTGGTGGTGGTGGTGGTGGTGGTGGTGGTGGTGGTGGTAATGCTGATGATGACATCGATAATAATGATGGTGGTAATGGTGGTGGTGGTGGTGGTGATGGTGACGGTGATTGTGATGACGATGGTAATGATGATGACAGTGGTGATGATAGTGATGGTGATTATGGTGATGGTGATGACACTGGTGAATGCTTTGACGTGACGCCGTGTGTATCCTTGAGCGCCGGTATAAAAAGATGTCCCCTCGTACAAAACTATCAACGAACTGAACATTTTGATCGGGCCGCAACAGTCGTGTGAACTCGACCGCATTCTAGACTATGATTAATAGTGATTACAGCGCATTATCTCGCTTTATTTCAGCGCGATCGGTCAAATATTTCGCAACTTTCTGTGTGACGTGTTGCAAATATTTTGGTATATTACAAATATTTGTAGATCTTAGGCCTTTTAAAATTGTATTCAAATATACAAAGTGTATTATTGTAGTTTATGTACCAAGTGGTTGGTTTCTCTATTAAAAATGTGTCTTTATAAAGTCTCTTTTCTCATCATATATTATCAAGATCATCATATCAGCCCACAGAAGTCCACTGCTGGACATAGGCCTCTTCTAATGGCTGCCACACCGAGCGGCTATGAACTATCTGCTTCCACCGATTACCCGCAACCTTCATTAGGTCATCGTTCGAAGTCGACCCCCATTACACTTTCCATGGGTTTTGTGAGCTATATACCCCGCTCACTGCCACTTCAGATTTGCAATCCTTTGAACCACATCGGTGAGTAGTTTTTAGATTTCCGAGGCTTTAAGGCCGATTGCACACCGTGTGTGCAATAATATTAATATGCAATCATCTTAGATATGCGAATTCACTTACGAATTGGGTGATTTCCGTGTTAAACAAGTTTTTTTATTGAAAATGAACAATATAGAGAAAAAAAGGTTCTGAGGACCGTGTTCGTAATTAAATTGCCGTCTCAAAAGGGTTAGAGTATAAAGTATATAGGTATATGATATAAGGAAAAGGTGTCTCGAATAACCTTGCCTTCGTAATTCTGTCTGAGAGATAGTGACTAACACAGGAATGCAGGCACATCCGATGTTTAAACATCTACAAACCTACTAGCTTTTGTCCGCGGCTCTGCTCACGTGAATATCAGTTTTCCGTTACATGGGAAAGACTAGAAACCATTTTTACTTGAGCTCTTGTACTTTAATGGTGGCTACTAAAAAGGGATCAAGCTGTATCTTCATTTCTACTTGACCAATTTTCATAAAACATGGCGTTTAAGTAGCAATAGTACCTTTTACGACTATTATTGACTAAAATCTACCCGCTGGTTTTTGTGTGAAGCTCGAACAAACAAATACTTTTACACCGACGGATTTGGTTTCAGAAGCCCTTAATTAGTCGATCTGATAAGTTCTTTTTTATGTCTTATTTACAAAATTTGATATTTAACAATTTTATAACAGTATATAGACAGATGTCCTTGATTACAACTATCGATTTCAAAGTCTATTGTGTTATTAAACTTAGTTCGGTTTTTACTTTCAAAAATAAAGGTAAACATGTTATTTTACAAAATAACAAAATACAAGTAAACAACTTTCAGTTTACTGCGATTGCATTAACTAGGCACAACTCAAAGGCATCAGTTAACAATTTCGCTGTCAATCACTCGCCAGTGAGCGATGTGGTGTCACCATTAAAAAGCTAAGCGTTTGCGCGGTAAATTTTATTATAATAAGTAAATGGCAATAACTTTCAACATATCATCACGTAACCGACAGTAAATGTGTTAACCAAAACAATTAAAAAAATAATTTAAAATCCGTCCACACAATAAAAAATAATGCATAAACATTGTAGAGAACCAGCTTAATTATTGAAAAAAAAACGCTAAACTTTTTTTATAATTTTCATATATCCAGTGTCACTCTCACAGCTCAGACCAGAGGTTCCCAGACTTTTTTTCTCATAGACCACTTTCAAAATTTAGCTGGTTCCGGTGGAAGGGGGTCCACCGAAACCGGCAGCTACATTTCTACCTTATTCCCAAAACTCGACAAAAAATGTGAAGATTAGATCTAACTATGGAAATTTGCGTACGCCAACATAGACCCCCGTCGAGTCTCCCGTGGACCCATGGAGGTCACCTGCACCACTTTGGGAACTAAGGTTCTAAACGATAAGATACACGTGGGTATAGTAAGTAGCTTAAGAAGTCAAATTACCTCTCAATAAAATTAGAGCCCTTTATGGATAAAACTTCCGTATAATGTAAACTTACGATGCGAGACCATGCTAGAGTCAGAATGAACTTCAGTTTGTCGTCTCACTACCAGAGAGACGAGCAGAAATCTCATATATTTTACATCTTATAACATCCTACACGCGATGGCTAAAACATGGAAGGAGAGTCGAGGTACTATTATAATACTTATTTGGCTAAGCCGGCCTTGCACACAGGTGACTGTTTCAAACGATACCACACAATGCAGGAATATAAAACGTTTCATATGTATATGCGAGTAAATTTGTTTGTTTATGCTTTGTTTGTTTGTGAAAAAGTTATATGAATAAAACCTTAATTTTTAGAACGCAAACGTTCAACGAGACTATTTTCTTTACTGCGCTTTTCTTTACATGTCGTCCATAGTGACTGACTTTCGCCCGTCCGGCTCTATCTGCAAAGGATTAATAACAGCGTATTTACAACGTTAATGGACATTAACCGTTGTGAGATAACACCCGTCTGGCTGGAAGTACTTCCCTTTTCTGACACTCCCACTTCTGCCACGTAATGACCTATAACTAGTAACGTCCCGATGGTCATCATCAACATTGTTACAGTGTGTGATAATTAAACAAATAATTCAACAGAATTGGTGACCCTGATGTGATAATCAACGTGGTCAATTTATCACCGTGTGTCATCATACTGGTGAACATCAAGCTGCACTTCTAAGACTCATCATTGTAGCGACCCACTTCGCAACATAGTACCACGCATCCTCAAGAGATGGCGCAGCTCTCGAGTGACGTCATTAGAAGTCTGAATCACGCTAATGAAGTTTGAAAGCAACTTAACGTATATGCAATATCTCGACATCAATTGTCGGGGCGGTGGCAGGCCCCATCAGACATTACACCCGTCTGGTCGGAAGATCTTCTCTTTTCCGATAATGCTACTCTTGCTAACTACATGTAGACCCATTCTCCCGCTGTAATCACCATCATCATCATCGTTCGCCATCATAACAGACTGTTTCAATAAAGTCAAGTACGTAGTACTCTGACGGAAGTGTATAAAAATATGTAAGTATGAATGTGATTGAGACGAGAGAGGTGTGGCAGGATCGTAGTATGTGGCGAACTGTGGTCTTTGTCTACACGTATGGGCTACCGGCGTGAGTGTATGTACGTACAAATATTCCATATACAATGAATGCTAATTATACACCTGTTAGTCTATCATTATCTCATCACCGTTCAAATGCTGCAATTGCTTATAACAATAGAAGTGGGATTTCCAAGTCAGCACTTAGGAATGCGATTTAAACGAATCTTGAGATCGAGTCGATTACAATAGATAATGAAATCAATAATATTGCACTATAATTTGCCGATCAAAAAATATTAATTCGTAGTCTTGACAGTCGGATTCATGAGAATCAGTTACTAACAATATACTATAGTGGCAATGGGCTATTCAGGTTTGATGAAGCACCGAAAGCTGATAGAATAGTACTCGAATTTTTATGTGGATACCTCTAATAGGAAAATATTATATGTGTGAAGCGGCAAACTACGAAAGTTCGTCACAAATGAATGGACGAAAAGAAATGAAAAGCGAATGCATTTTTATAGAAAGACTTAGATAATTTTTTTATTAAGATACCAGCAAATACTTCACCTACTTTAAATCAGTACCGTCTCTAATCCTTTATAATTTTCCATTTGACTAATAATACTGGTTCTTGACAAATTAATTTTATGGATCCACGATATATACAAAAAAAAAACTATTTTAAATAAACCCTGATTCTGGCTATAATAGAATATTAACTAATACAATAGGTATTTCAACGCATCTTTGGGCGAATATAATTGCCCTTGACTAGGTATAACGATGAATCAGTGATTTTCCGTTTTGAGCCAAGTGATATGTACCAAGTAATTAAATTAATGTAACGTTCCATGGGTACAGGATTGAAAATAACTGTTAGCGAAAAAAGCGCTTTGTTAACTTACACAGCGACATTGATATCATGACAAACGTATAGTACCGACATTCTCACTGTCGACTAATTTAGCGCTGTAGAATGGAACAGAATAGATTACTCTTTATTGCACACCAACATAAAAAATACAGACACAATAACCAAGAAAAAAAGGGTGCGTTGGGTGATCTTTTTGCAATATGCAATCTCTCTCCCAGACAACCTTTGGATGGATAGAATTTATAGCTAAATATGGTGCAATTGTACCGTGCATATTTATAGCTAAATATGGTGCAATTGTACCGTGC
>WUAW01002685.1:60752-72610 GCA_017165845.1 Thaumetopoea pityocampa | reverse complement strand
TTGTATTGTTAACTTTATTTGTTGTGCTTCTTTCTTCTTTCTTTCTTTCTTTGTTGACAACTTGTAATCAGTGAAAATATCGGACTTGTGATTATGGTTTAATACCTGGTGTTTGTGATTATTTGATTTAATGTTAGTATATTTGTATTATTTCATTTAATTTTTTAATAATTATTTTGAATAATATAGAATGACCTTTTTAAATTAATAACTATATTGTTAGATGCTAATTTGGCTGAATGTAGCCGTACTAATTTTAATATGTTCTAACACCTCTAATTACCTATATTAGTAATAAAGAATATGAATCTATTGGGTTATGCATGCTCTAGTTAGATTTTGCGTCAATCTAATTCACCAATAAAAGAAGATATGGAATTAAACATTTTAAATTGCAGTTTGTTCTTCTAGCATACAAGTGATGAGAGTTTAATAAGCTTTTTCTATGGGACGGGAGGTATTGAGTTAAGTACTCGGTATATCATTGTAAATAATATTATAAATGTGAATGTTAGTTTGTTTGTTTGTTTATTACGCTTTCATGCCTTAACTACGAAACCGATCATAATAAAATTTTGCGCACATATTGTCAGGAGTACAGAGTAGGATACAAGGTAACTTTTAACGCGAAAAAAAACAACAGTTTCCAAGGGACTGAAAAAATCGTCTAGCCCCAAACTAGGATTCCTCTATGCTGGATACTGGATGAAATACATACTTATTTGTACAAATAATAATATATACTCGTAAAGATAGAGACGTATATGATTCTGATACAAACATTTGTATACATTACACAAAATTTGCCCATATCGGATTTCGAACCCAAGACTCGTTGGCACAGAAACATGGATCACCGCTAATGTACCAGCCGTAATGGCAGTATCATCATTGTCCTACAATTAAGGAACATACACCAGATATCCATGATGCCAGCTGAGTGTAGAGATTAAAGCCAGTTCCTCCTTTTAATAACTGATGGGGAAGAAATAAAAAATCCATATAAATAAACAAACATTAATTTAATATTTAATAATATATAATAATAAACAAGAACACTTAA
Source organism: Thaumetopoea pityocampa (assembly GCA_017165845.1). Classification (NCBI taxonomy): domain Eukaryota; kingdom Metazoa; phylum Arthropoda; class Insecta; order Lepidoptera; family Notodontidae; genus Thaumetopoea; species Thaumetopoea pityocampa. The sequence continues at coordinate 71,547 of WUAW01002685.1, read as the reverse complement.
TTACTACTGTAATATAGGATCAGTATTTTAATACTGTATTACATAACAACTAGAAAATTGTAAACATTTATCATTAGAATTTTATCTTTCAAACGCTATCGCTATCTCTGTGTGCTTGTAAAATTTAAATAATTGGCCACCTATAAAAATATTAATATTTCTCACGACTATTAAATTTTGGACACGTAGTGCATAGTCTTATGACTAGTCATTTTGAAACTTCATGATGTAGTCATTATGACATAGACAATATGATAGTAATGACAATTTCTTTATGGTAGAATCCTTATGATAGTGACAGTTGCCAAAAATCAACAGATTTATTGTAAATTATTTAAATGGACGATTTGCAGTAAACTATTTAACAGCGAACAGTTTGTTGTGATAGAAAATTTTGTTAAATCTGCATATGACCGCTGTGTTTATCAAACAGGTCACTTAATGAATAAGCTCCCGAGTTATTACGCAACAACTCACCAAAGATAACAGCATTCAATAGCTAAAATTCTGGATTTAAGATGTTTACTTATATAGGAGTTAGTCTTTTGAAAGATGTCCACGGTAAGCTATATCTGCGCCAGTCCCAACCACAATTGGTGTAATTTCTTCATGTGCGTGATCTGAAATCTGAGATCCTTGATCATCAAAATCCGTGCCTTGATGGGTAACGGTTTCAAGCTGTTGTTGCTGATGCTGAGATTCTTGAAATTGGAATTTAGGAGGTTGAAGATGTTGATTCTGAATTAGCTCGTGCTGAATATTTTGTTGCTGAATTTGCTGGGGTTGAAATAAATGATACGGAATTTGCTGATGCTGATGTCGCTGTAAATGAATATCTTGATACGGAATTCGATGGGTGTTTATATCCTGAAATTGTTCCTGGGTTTGATATTGTTGATGCTGAGGTTGCTGGTAAGTCTGTTGCGATTCCTCCTTGTAATGACCTGTAAAAAACATATAAGAAGTATCACAACTAATGAAGATATAATATATGAATGAATGATATGATATATGAATGAAGATATCAGACAAACATAGTCCTAAAATTATTAATGCTTAGATACTTTATGTTAACGTTTTTAACATTTGCATATCATTTAGATTATGACAAAATATCAGTATATATATTGACTTTTTTTAATTATATATATTTTATTTACTGTTAACTACACGTTTATATGTATATACATGGTTATATATACACTTATACTCTATTGGATCATAGAGGTAGACAGAGCCTAGATACAGTTCGTTACATACCACGCTGCTGCCACACCTCTCTCAGCTCATCCATATTCATACATCTTTTCATATACTTTTGTCGATTAAACGTAATATGAAATAACCTTGTAGAAAGAAATTATCAAAAATATAATATCAAGATGAGTTATTCTTAGGCGCCGTTTTCCGACATTGCCATTCACAATTAGTCGGTATATTTGTTTCGTCATTTGAATCTCAATTAGTCTTTCTAAATTACCAAAACATTGAAGTATTCTTTTCTCGATCCTTGTTACAACATCATAACCCCAACTTACTCCGATCCCTGATCACACTATTCCACAGCCGATTAGTCAGATTAACTATAACGTCAAGTATTCTAAAGTTTCACACATTGCCAACTCATATTTGATCTTCCCGATCTTATCTGTATTTACTACTAATGCAAAATGTTACATTCAAAACATAACAAATTTAGAATCCCTTTTATTAATAATTCTCGTATATTTGTATTTTTAGCACTCACTTTTAAATTCAAACTTCCCCCTCTTATCCTTTACTAAGTAAAAGTTAACTTATTTCGTTATCTCTAAAAGCCAATAAGACCTACCCTATAGAATAACTACTACTGATTTTTTTTTTATTTTAAGCTCTAATCCCAGTACAGTGAAACAATAATTCGGTGATCAATTATGATCAGGATCAGACATCTTGACCGTGTAATTGCTATTATACAACAACGCGGCGGTATTGAGTATTGAAATAAATAGCTATAGAGTACTCTCAGATGTAACAAATTTTAACAAACATACAAACATAATAAATATGAAATAACAATAGTACATTGGGCGACCTTATCGTAATATGCAATGTTTTCTAAGCAACCTTTGGATTGATAGATTGTACTTAAGTACGGCAGTGATGTACACATTTTAAAAGTAAAATTACTGAGTCATCAGATATAAAAAAAATTATGAAGTGTTACTTTAATCTTTATTATTTAATTTCGTACCATCATCATATTTCCCAGATTCTTCATCCTTGGCGTTCTCTTCCAAAGATTTCAAAATAGCTTCAGGTATTGGTGGTGGTGTGGGCAGGTGAGAGCCTTCAGCTCTGTAGCCATTTTCATCTGCGATGTATTGGACTGTATATATTTGACCATCATCGCCCTTGTAGGAGTAGGTTCCTTGGGTTGCAGTATTCCCGTGTTCATCGGTTTGGCCTTCTTCTTGAGCTTTGATTCCTAGACAAAGTGGTCAAAGAAAATTTCTGTAAATAATTTTATCAATAAAGATGGCATGAGAGCACGTGGATCATCTTCTTTTTGGAGTTATGTCTCCTATCTACTCATATGAAGTCTGGCGATACATTTTAACTTTAGAGATTATCAATTTTAGCCCGTATGAGGAATCTGGTGCTGGTTGCGGATCTACCATCTGTTTGACTAAGCACTTCGTAGCTTCATTTTGCTTTGAGTAACGAACTGAATGTATAAAATGTTTAAACTTAAGAGTTCAAACATTTTATACATTCTGATTTAGTTAAAATCTTTTCATTAAGGTTTGTAGTTATTAGAGATACCAGTTGATAAATGATTCTTCTTACTTTATGAAAAGGGGTAAATTATGATGTAACTGAATTGTAAAATCAGGAATATCTTTTAAAATACCTCAGCCCCTTAAAATCCACCGTTTGACACAGACCTTTTCTACAAAATTGATAGAGAAATGCCGTAATTTCCACAGTTAAGAGGCGTGCCAATATATACACGTCACAGTCACAGTAGATGTTAAATTTCAAGATTGCTTATTATTATCTCAGATTGCTTTACCTCAGCGGCATCTCGAAGCATCCACGGGAATTTCATTTAATTTCGTGAATTCATTTAATTGAATACTTAGAATCATACAGCGAAGGTATTTTACTAAAAAAATATATCTTACCGTTGTCAGTCTCATAAGAGTACTGATATCCATGTCCGTTGATCTGTGCATTAAATCCTAATATCTTTGCGGCTCTCTCAGCTGACAGCTTCTCTTCTGATTGCTTTTCATGAAACGACACCTCAGGTACTTCGAAGGTTTGTGGTTGCTGTGTATACAGAGTCTGCTGTTGGAGCTCGGCTGCTGATTGGTAGCTTTCTGCAGAGTTCGCGTAGTTCTCCAGATGCTGTGGATTGTAGATCTGGCGAGCTGATGCGGCCGCGATAATGGTAGTGATTGATGTGAACTGAAATATGAATTCACCCTAACATTATCAAGACCAAAGTCCATGTAGTCACTCAGACCTATAATTTCTACACCGCTAGTATTATTGAGATATTAGCCGAGAGCCACTTTTTTACGTCAGATACGTCAGATATGTGAGGTTAACACCAATTAAAACACTCGGTGTCTTTCTACTGATCCAAAGTCCAATCATTACGGGAGTCATGTCTTCATAACATACGGGCCTGCTGACCGTATTTTATAGTACTTTTAGTTGTGAACAGGGAACGTAAGCTCTCAAGCTTAAGAACTGTGCGTGCTTACCGTAACATAGAGAAACCATGGAAAACCTTCAAATTCGAATGCAAGCCCATCCTTGTCATCAACATCAGCTCGTAAAAATCCACTGCCGGATATAGGCCTCTTGGAATACACAATTTGTGTAAAAGCATGCACTGATGACACTTGGTGGTTTGTCGTTGGAGTGTTCAGTGAAGTATGCAGCGATGCAAGTTTTTTTTCCCTAAGTAAATTCGAATTTAATAATATATTAATGATATATATTATATTAATTTAGTTTATTGAACCGGATTGACATGGCACTAGGACTGACATTGTTCGTATTGCTCGTAATACTCGGACGCTTATCGTATTGACGCAAACAGCAATCCAAACGAGTTCAGATGACGATACTTCATTATAACAGTCATGCATCGATGCGGTCTATTTAAATTACTAATCATTCCCAGTTCATATTCGTTACCACTACGGGGGCATGGACCTCCCCTTATCAGGAGGGGATTAGACCGTAGTTTACCACGCTGGCCTAGTGGTAAAGTTCACACACCCATACGGGCATGCAGGTTTCCTCACGAAGTTTTCCTTCTTCGATGAGTACATTGGTGTCTACAATGACCAGGATTTTCAATCAGTGCGTATTGTCAATAATGATCTACGGATTTGAGACATGACTACGGGGCTAATAATAAAACTTATGGTCACCCAGCGAGCAATGAAAAGAGCCTTGCTCGATATATATCTGCAAGTTAAGATCCGCAGTGAGAAAATCCGCAGGAGAACCAGAGTCAACTATGTGACTGAAAGGATTTCAAAGCTGAAGCTCGCAGAAGCCATGATCGTTGGGGTCCTAAAGTGCTGGAGTTACAACCCCGAACCGGAAACCATAGTAATGGTCGACTCCAGACTTGTTGGGTCGATGACGCTCGATGTGGCGATCACTAGAGGAGGTCTATGTCCTGCAGACTAACATGATGATGACGTTGATGATATCAATAAACACCACACACAGCAGGGAGCTTGTGATCAAAGTTAGTGGTCTTTTGCTTTCTCTCAAATGTTGGTCGCTATCAAATCCTTGTCGATTCTTGTTTCTGCTGCCTCTAATGACACCTCAGTAAGACAAAAAAAAAAACTATTATTCACTACCAGTCACTTCCCGTATAGAATAATTAAATTATATTAAATTATTATTCAACCGCGTTAAATAATTTAATTAAAACTTTCACAGTTATAACATATCACTAGATGACGTACCAGTTTCATTGTGCCACAGAACCAGACAACTTCAGGAGGTATAAACGCGGAATGCCCCAAAGAATTTCACCGGTACGTTTATATACCGAAAATTCTCTGGTACGCATGAACGTATGAAGTCTCAGCTGGTTTGACAGTGACCATTGATACTGCGGACTTGATACTTTTTCTTCACTAAACCATTCGTAAAAATGAAAGCAGCGCTCCTTGTCAAGAGATGTCGTTAGAGTGTATATATTACGTAATTGATACCCAAAGTGGTCTATATGGACCCCCAGGGGTCGACAGGAACCCGCAAGGGGTCTATGCCGACTGTCAAAAACATATTTGATGTAGATAAATTTGCAAAAATTGTGTATTAACTACGCTTTGGCTTTACACAAGGTGGACTGACGACTTCTGTAGGATTGCGGGAGACCGCTGGACGAGGGCAGGGCAGGACCGATCTTTCTGGAAATCCTTGGGGGAGGCCTATGTTCAGTAGTGAACTGTGTTCAGTTTGGGCTGAGATTATGATGATGATGATGACGCTTTGGGGGTCTACCCAAAAGTGAAAAACATTACAATTGGTCTACAAGACAAAAAAAAGTTTGAAGACCTCTATATTACGTATTATTATTTACTTATTTAATCTACTTAAATTTTAACTTAACTCGCGGGATTCTGACTGCCACCTTATTAGGTTTATACAATCCTGTCCACACAAAGGTTGTCTGAAAGAAATCACAGTTTGCGATAAGACTGCCCCACGTACACTTTACGTAATTGTAATGTAATACGTTATTAAAATGTCTTAAACCGATGTACAATAAAGTTATATTCTACTAGCTTTAGCCAGCGGCATCGCCTGTGTGAATGTCGATTTTCCGGTACATGGAAAATTCCAACACAATTTTAGATTTATATAAAAAGCCTTATAACGACTTTTACTTGACCTGTCGTACCTTAACGGTGCCTACTTAAAAAGGGATCGAGCTTCAATTGTAATGGACCGATTTAAATGAAACATCCTGAGATATTAATCGAAATAGTACCTTTAAGATTGTAATAGCTTGATCGAATTCTACCCTCTGGTTTTTGTGTGAAGCCCAAATAAACAAACATCGACGGATTTAGTTTCAGAAGAACTTAAATAGTCGACCTGAGTAGTTTTAAATATCCTACTAAATATACTACAATGGTAATATACTAGTAGTATACTATATATAACCGACATTCGAGAGGACGGAGTCGCGGGCAAAAGTTAGTATTTTTAATAAATTTCTTACGTAAAAATATTTTTCGTTTTACAGTCAATTGTATTTTATATACATGCACGGGTAAAAATGATTTCTTTAAACAAGACATATACTCTTGTATGAAAGTATATTGCATTCAGCCAAGAATTACACTCTCATATATATCGAAACAAATATTTTCTTACTGAAAGGAAAAAATATTCTTGAAGTTAAAGTCTAAAAACATCATACTCTTTAAATAAATAGATATTACTTGGGGAGAGACATATTTCCTTAAACTTACTAAATATTTCAAGAAAACGTGTTTTCTTGGTTTTAGTACTGCCTTTTTTCCGTGTGCAATGTAATTATATATTTTGAATAAGTTTGGTTTATATACCTTAAAATACTCTCACTAGATATAAATAAAATAAATTCAAGGTCAGGGAGTACTTAGTCAAAGCGGCGAATGCTAACGCATGTCCCGCAAATGGGCCAAGACGGACGCCGGGGAGTTTTTAGTGGGTGCACGCCCCACATAACCGTCGCGTCGTGCCCTCGACGCGGCGGTATGCGTCAGGCATTTTCTCCTCGACAAAAAAAAAGGGAGTACTTAGTCTTTAGCTTGTCCGGCAAATAGACTTAAGTATAGGGGTAAGCGACCTCGGCCTCCCGAGCTACTACTGTCTCTTCCTACTCCTTCCGAGATAGTAGTATTCTATATCCTATAGTCCTTTTGCCAAATTCCATATTCCTTGCTCAACACCTTTCCTACCTCAACCTCTTTCTTTACCTTCCTTACTTACTAACTTTAACGCTTTTAAACCTTAAAAAATGGCGGCGTCATGGTTCGCCATCCGACACGACTCGTTCCCCGCGGGGGCGAGAAGTGGGCTACGGATAGCCACTTTGCTCGTAGCAAGTGGAAAGAAGTGGTCTCTCCCTATCCGAATTCTTCGGTAGTATAGTGGTCAGTATACCCGCCTGTCACGCGGGAGACCGGGGTTCGATTCCCTGCCGGAGGCCCAAGGAAAAAGGCGTGAGTGTATCTATGTATGTAAATTCAACTATTTAAATTAATCAAAACCACCATCATCAAAATCAGTGAACTAGAAATCGGATGATAATAAAATAACGACGAGCTATAAAGTCACGAATGTTACGAGAAGTTTCGATAGCCTATATATTTTATTCAATTTGTATAACTGACGATTTTATACCAAGTTCACACAGTATGTGTTTGCAATGCATAGATCAAGTGCGAGAGTATTGTTAGGTAACTCTCGTAACGAGATGCGTCTACCGGCTGAACAAGTGGAGCACGATTTGGGTAGAGTTATAAATATACTAGATATTTTGTTCATTATTATTAAGATTGATGATTATTAAAAACTTAATTTAGAACTTATTCAAATATATTAAGTTATTTCTTTGGTCACCGAAAAGAAAAAAATACAATAGAAATATTAGCCTGAATAGATAGATCTTATATATACGAAATATGGTAGAAATATGTAAGTTGCAAATATAAAATCTTGAAGTCTATAACAAAGCTCTAATCCATCCATTCTTTATGATAATATTGTGAGGCGCGGTTCATTGACCTACAACACAATTGAATTAATATGGGCAAATGTGAAAGGGTATCTAGCAAGTCCATCATTTACAGCAAACAGGATGCTGAAATTGCTGAATGATGCATGTAACCATGTCACCGCTGAAAATTGGCCAAGTGTAGTAGAAAGAACTAAACAATTAATATTACTGGACTGGGATATCTCTGTTCTATGTGCTCTTATATTATCGCTTTCGATAGTATAAGAGAACAATCCTTAACATGGATAACCATGTCGGTGAAGATTTCATCATCTTGATTTCATCATCTGATTTTGATCATCAGACGAAGAGATCATGAATAATTTTGTAAAAATAAACTTTTCAATGTTTATGATTGTATAATTATCGATTTGCAAAATAATATCCACCAAATTTATTTTAAAAATATTTAGGTAATTAGGATTGTAATATGTGTCCTACATTTTTTAAATAATAATAAACCATATCGCAAGGTTTTTCGTGTACTCCGAAAGGGATTACAATCGTGAGCGTATGTATTTAATAATTAATAATTGCACACAAAACCATAATCGATTTTCATTTATCGATTTACAACATCCCTAAAATTGCTTTCTGGCTGATGTGACCTTGCTAATGAATATGACGGCTTGGCACCTATTTTTTTATTCACGGACGCTGGAACTGAAGTTAAGTATACTACTCTGTGTGAGCTGTCTAGAATAGAATAACATAGTGGATACACTATAAACAGCTGTCAGGTGGATCTACCTGTAAGTAGTAATAAGTTGAGTGCATTCAATAAAAGACTCATCAGAACACCAGGGCCGCTACGCAGGGGGTTTCAATTCACCGATGTGACAGCAATAAGCTGAGTTGGGGCTTTTTCGGACAAGCACCTAATAAATACAGCACCTAATAATAACCAGTATATTGCGATTGTCAATTTATCACCACATTGAATATGTTCTTTTTTTATTTTGTATATTTTATTTGGTTTTTATTTTGGTTCCTTTATTTATTATACTTGTCCTGAATAAATGCGTTTCTTTCTTTTTTTCTTTATTGTCTTTGGATTCAATCCTGGCATGTAACTAATTTCGGAAAATTTAAGAAATATATTATCTTGTTAGATATTAATATAATATAAATTAAATAAGCACTAACAACAATTTTGTGCAGGTCTAAAAGTTTTTAGCTCTATAAGATTGGTGACAAAATTGCATTACCTATTGTTTACTTATTTCATAAAGAAATTCGTCAGCTGTTGTTTTTTAAGACACCTACTTATTGGTTTTGGTTTTCAGGTTACTTTTTAAATATATTGTCTTAAATGTAGAGCCAAATCAGTTCGGAGACGTTTTTGTGTTTGTAGAAGTGTACGGTCAGCAGATATAAATAAATATTTTTATCTTTATTTATGGGTAGGTATTTAATATTATACATATTAAACGTAATTTAATGTACATATCTAAATTCTAACGCTACTTATAAGCGTCAGTCGCTTATAAAGAGCGTTAGAAGTTCGATAGTTATGTATATAACATTATATATAGATTAACCACTGCCGGAAAATTGAATTTTCAAAAAGGACATCGCTCAATCTATCTATACTATTATAAAATTGTTAAATGTCAAATTTTCAAAAATCAAAGATATTTAAAATAAACTATTCAGATTGACTAATTAAAGGCTTATGAAACCAAATACGTCGATGTTTGTTTGTTTGTTCGGGCTTCGCGTAAAAACCAGCTAGTACATTTTGGTTAAACTATTACAGTCTTAAAGGTACTATACAGACTTAAATACTGCGGCATGTTTTATCAAAATCGGTTCCGTATAATTGACGATACAGATTGATCCCTGTTTTAGTAGCCGCCGTTAAGGTACGAGAGGTCAAGTAAATATGGTAAAAACCATATTTACTAAATTTATAAAAACCCTAAAAAGGGTTTTTATATAAATCTAAAATTATGTAGGGATTTCCCAACTCCCAACGGGATACCGACATTCACGCGAGTGGAGCCGCGGGCAAAAGCTAGTACCAAATTAAAGTTGAAGATGAACCACAAGATTGAATTACTATAATGTGACGATTGAATTTAAAAACTTCAATGACTTCAATAGATAAAATGAGTCAGGTCTAAAGTTTCTGAACTCTACATATTATAAATAGTTAAAATATATACATATATAACAAGCACGCAATTAGTGGAAACTAATTTACAATGACATGATTATTTCCACAGCCTACCGAAATCAAAATTTAGACTCAATTATTAATTCAATAAAGTTAAATCTGGCCGAGTTGATTTACTAATGATTAACAATCATAAATAGCAATGTTAAACAACTATTGATCAATAGATATTATCTTATGTAAGTCCCTATTAATTATTAGCATAAATGCATCAGTTGTCGGAATTATTTTATTGGAAAATGAACTTTATTAATTACCGAAATAAAGTTTATATTTTGTTTGCGACTTATTATCCGTTAAATTTTTATTGCATATTATTTTACCACCGTTTGTGATAGATGTAAACACGATTTGGATTAGTGGATCATATAAACCAGATAATGATTGATTAGGAGGTTCTTGAGGTCCTAAATCTTTATCTACTCTTATTTAATAAGACTAATTTAAGTTGTCGACTTGATAAGAATTCTACAGTAATAGATTAGTGTTACATCATCCTTTGCATCATCTCTACACAGTGGCGCTCTTTCTAAGTATGACTTGTTAACGCATTGAATAATTCTCTATGTAGTTATATACATTACAATACATCAACGTCTATACGGCACAATCGATCGTCATAAAATGCGGAGCTACGATCCACGTTCTAGGCAGGCGGAGCCGTAGGCAATAACTAGTAAAATAAACAACAAATTTAAATATATACAAATATAAACACAAAAGCGTTTTTTAACTATAAATTTATCTTAAATACCAATATATATATATATATATATATATATATATATATATATATATATATATATATATATATATAT
>WUAW01002685.1:31603-41782 GCA_017165845.1 Thaumetopoea pityocampa | reverse complement strand
GAATTTAATAAAACCTATAAGAAATATTCAATTTCACAATTGTCTCTTCTGCTTTGAATACGCTGATATCTTTTTTTTCTATCGCTTTGGAATATCTATGGAATATTAGTATTAATTCGTTAAGTGTTGAATATAACTTTGATTTTTTTTTCAATTTATCAACGACTCCCTAATAATATCACTGATAATGCGCAAAGTGTGGAACTTCAAGTCGAATATAATTTAGACTTTTTTTCAAACGTATCATCGATTTTTAAGAATATTCCTGACAATTCGCGAAGTGTTTACACATACTAGTCAAATGTAATTTAGACTTGTTTTTTTTTTAATTTATCATCATCTCGCAAAGAATATCGCTGGCAATTCGCAGTGTGAACACAACTACGAGTAATAGGCTGAATATAATTTAGATTTCTTTTTTCAAATTTATCATCGATTCGCTAAGAATATCACTGAAAATGCGCACGAGTTTTGGCGCCAACCCGAGTGAAGCGTCAGTTGGAGTTTTATTTTAATGTTTTATATTAGTTTATTGTGATATTTAATATATAAATTTGGTGTTGTTTTGTGTATTAATCGTCAATAGTCGTGAACAATATTGAAACATTGAAATAAAACTGTGATTAACATAGCAAAGTGACTGTATTTTTTCAAAGCATTTTGCGTGATCAAAGTGGTATTTATTCTTCGGATTGATTTCAAAACTCCCAAGAAGCAATAAAATGTGATACACCGATATTTTATTGTTCACTTGAAAAATATTATATAACTTATAACATATATGCACTTGACACTGGCAGAAATGGCGCGAATTTGCAGCCGATTGCCACCATGAAAAAAAGAAGAAGAAGAAAATGCGCACAGATATCATAGGATGATAAAATATGATAAAATAATATGGACGGACNTATTATATAACTTATAACATATATGCACTTGACACTGGCAGAAATGGCGCGAATTTGCAGCCGATTGCCACTGTGAAAAAAAGAAGAAGAAGAAAATGCGCACAGATATCATAGGATGATAAAATATGATAAAATAATATGGACGGATAGTGGGCGAATATAATTCAAACTTCTTTTTTCAAATTTTTCATCCACTGGCTAAAGAACATTTAAATTGTATTCAGGAAAATGATTGGAAAGCAATATCAAGGTATCTCCTATTAATTCACTCACTAATAAATGCTTTGATGCACTCTCGATAAGCAAATACCTTGGCCAAATGTAGCAAATATTGATAGCAAACAATCCACAAACACAAGGTGTACGTATTTGTACCTATTTGAACAATTGTTCCGCCCACGCTCGTGTCAAGGCGCCGGTGAATCACAACGAAACAATCGCCCTATTATGTATGTAAATATCTTTATTTTACTAATGATATGCGGCGTACTGTTTGTATAGTTGAATCTTGCACCGTTTCCTTGTTCTGCTACTGAATAGGTCTCATGACAGTTATGACATTGAAGTTTTGATTTGATACTTAGATTTGAAATTGAAAACATGCATACGTGCTTCATATAATTGTTACGTCTCGTTAATGGATGTGAGTGATATCAACTAGCACTGTAAAGATTTTATTTTGCAGCACAAATTCAGCCTGCCTATTTAGCATGTACATTTATGAAGAAACTAAACGTTTATTGCTTTCATCATCATCATACATACAGTCACGCCTTTTACCCGCTGGGGTAGGCTGAGACCACTTCTTTCCACTTGCTACGAACCTGACATATATCTTTCGCTTCTTCTACTTTCATCAACGCTTTCAAACTTGCTCGTCGGTTGTGGGTACTCCTAACCTGGCCTTTCTTCAACACGACTTCAATTTGATCTATCGATTTGCCCATTCAGAGTCGTCTTATAAATTTGCTTCGTCAATCTTCTTTCATCCATCCTCTCTATGTGTCCAAACCATCCAAGCATTCCTTTAAGCAAAATGTAGTTTCAAAGATAGAGATCTTTGAAACTACATTTTCTTTCATACCACAAATTTCCCTTATTTCACTATTTCTCTTTTTATCCATCAGATTCACTCCAGCTATACTTCTCAAACTTTTCATCTTTACAGCATTTATCTTGCTTTCATGCTTCTTTTGCCAAACCCAATATTCACTACCATACATAAGTTTAGGGACTAGCACTCGTTTATGAAACTCGTTTATGGCTAGACGTGCCTTTATTGACACTTCCCGGCTGCTCATGAAGCTGTGCAGAGCACCATTTACTTGATTACCTGTCAACACTCTTCGCTTAATTTCACTTTCATCATCATCAGCTCGTAAAAGTCCACTAAATAGATAGATAAATGGTCAATAATATTTACGTTTGGTACGCGCAAGTGACTCATAGCCGCTCAGTGTCGCGATCATTATAGCCTATCACTAGGCCTATATCTAGCAGTGGATATCTGTGTGATTATAATATGATGACGATATTCATTATGGATTCTGTCAGATCCGTTTCACTACGGATCCCTGCTAAATAAATCATAATTATGATTGTACATGAATGAGCAATGAATAAATGCATAAAGAAGACAAGGTAAGGAAGTACCTCCATGATGAAGTGTTAGGGTTACCATGACTTAGAAATTTTATAGTGTATTAGAGTAATTTTTTAACTTTTACATGCGGCTTCGCTAGCATTTATATATTTTGTGTTTTCCTAAATTAATTTTTAAGGCATTACCGTCTAACCAATTTTATGATATTTTTTAGTGTTTCATTTATTTCGATTTCATATGTGCCCATCTGATTATAACCATCGTAGTATCATCAGCGAACATTACACATTTATGTTGTATTGAATTAGGAAGATCGTTTACATAAATAAGAAACAGTAATGGTCCCAGTATGCTGATGTAAATGATCTTATTCAAAAAAGTAATCAATCAAAAGTTATTTTATTCAAATGTCTTATACCGAGTTATGGGACTGCTGTTGAACAAAATCTTTAAAGATATATTCATTTTATTTTTTAGTTTATATTGCTATAAAAATGTTTCATTTTTAAATTATTTTTTTTATCTATTATCCTATTACTGTCAATTGATTTGTGATATTCCTTCCAATCCTTCCAACTTACGCCAGGAGTTTTANCTGCTGTTGAACAAAATCTTTAAAGATATATTCATTTTATTTTTTAGTTTATATTGCTATAAAAATGTTTCGTTTTTAAATTATTTTTTTTATCTATTATCCTATTACTGTCAATTGATTTGTGATATTCCTTCCAATCCTTCCAACTTACGCCAGGAGTTTTGCCGGCAACCCAAGTGAAGTTTCACTTAAAGTTTTCGTTTAATGTTTTATATTAGTTTGTTGTAATGATGATGTGTAAATTTGGTATTGTTTTGTGTATTAGTTGTCAATGATCGGCATATTAAGTTTCAGTTTTTTTATCGGCAATTCAAGGAACATTCATTACGAACTGTAATTCCTCAAATCGTGTACAACAATATCGAAACAGTAGACCAATCTCTATCGAATCTTCGATTCTTCGATTATAAACTTCAGTAACCAAATAGTGAGCATGAAGTGAAGATTAGATATTACCACATTATATCTAATCCACCGGTTAAATCTTATGTTTAATCTCTAAGCGCGGCTGTGTTCCGGATAGAAAGGTCAGCACGTCCCCGTAATCATAAACACTGGAGACGTAATAATTCGCTTCTCGGTAGCAACACATTTACATCACGATGAGAACAACAGATATGTCAATCTGTCATGAATCCTGGAATTCATTGCCACTTGCAATAAGGAGGTGTACAACACTGCACATTTAAAGTTGGTGTACTTCTTCATTGCAAAATGGCAGAACCATTTCAATAAATTCAGGTTTCATTATACTTTGCTATATGTGTTGCATTTTATGTTTATTCGTCTATGATGTTTGTTATGTGCCATCGGAATAATATATGATCACTTTATGTCTTCCCGTGGGTGCTAGGAGAATCAGCTAAGGGATCTACTAGACTAATGGGCAGTAGCCTTATCCAGTTGTTTAATGAAAATCTGCTGCGATCTCCAAGACACCTGCCAATCGTGTGACAACAGCATACAGCAAAAATATACACGAAAAAGATAATTTTTAATGGTAAACAGGAAATGAATAGGCATTGATAACGACCAGTTACATTAATATTATAAAATAATAAACAAGGCTTCATGCTTTCTGATCCCAAAATAAGCATACCGTAAAATTGCATAATATACACAATATAACAGTCTTTAGACATAACAGAAGCGAATTATTAAGACGTATGCGCTTATTACATTAATTTAATGATCATGATAATAATAATGATAATTCTTGCGTTTTTCACTTTCTCTAACTATTAACATATTTGTATGGGGTTAGTAAAACGACCTGTAGTTTTATGTATAACTACCATTTGCAATAGTACACAACAGCTAGTGTTACATAAATGCATTAACTTGAAGACGCAATATTTGATATACGTACATGAATAAGCACTAAAATATGCAATTTAACAATTTAGTCTTTAAAGTGTGTTTATAGTATTATATTTATTTTAAAGTATTTTTTTACAGCCAAACATTCAAACGCAAGCTAATATTCAAATGCAAACGAATATTCAAAGAAAAAAGAAAATTCAAACGCAAACGAATATCCAAATGTTATTTACAAACATCTAAATGTTTATTTGATACTTATATATACTTATATAGCTTTTGCCCGCGACTCCACCCGCGTTTGTGTCGGTTTCCCGCTAAATTAGAAATCCCGACACAATCACAGATTTATATAAAAATCCTAAAAACCACTTTTACTTAACCTCTCGTACCTTAATGACGGCTACTAAAACAGGTATCAATCTGTATCTTCAATGAACTGGACCGATTTTGATAAAACATGCCGCAGTATTTAAGTTGGAATAATAGGTAACTTTAAGACTAATAGTTTAAACAAAATCTACCCGCTGATTTTTGTGTGAAGTCCGATCAAATAAACAAACATCGACGGATTTGGTTTCAGAAGCCCCTAATTATTCGATCTGAGAATTTTGGTTTTAAATATCTTTGATTTTTGAAAAATTGATATTTCACAATTTTATAATAGTATAGATAGATAGATAGACCTCGTTAAATGTCTATTCAAATATCATATTCTAAAACGGGCCAAAATTCGATTACTCTTAAATTTAACATGCCTTAGAAAGCTTTTACAGTTCTTCCGAAGGGTATAGAAGCCCAATCATTAATCATATCAATGGGAGAAAACGTATTTGCTGTTAGTGGCTAAAATTCAATTTATCATTAGAATCAAAAAACGGTCGCAAGTCAGAAAAAAGACATCATAACTTTTTAACCAGATAAGATTTACATACATACATACAGTCACGCCTTTTTCCCGCTGGGGAAACTTGCTACTCCACTTGCGATCCTGACATACATCTTTCGCTTCTTCTACATTCATCAACGCTTTCATACAAGCTCGTCGATTCGAGTACTCCTAACCTGGCGTTTCTTCAACGCGACTTCGATTTGATCGAGATACGTTCGCCTGTGTCGACTCCTACCGATTTGTTCATTCAGACTCATCTTACAAATCTGCTTCATCAATCTTCTTTCATTCATTCTCTCTATGTCCGAACCATCTAAACATTCCTTTCTCTATCTTTGTCACTACATCTTCTTCCATACCATAGATATCCTTTATCTCACTATTTCCTTTTTTATCCATCAGATTCACTCCAGCTATATTTCTCAAACTTTTTATCTCAACAGCATTTATTTTGTTTTCATGCTTTTTTTGCCAAACCCAGCATTTACTTACCATACATGAGTGTAGGAACTAACACTCTTCTATGAACAGCCAGACGTTCCTTTATTGACACTTCCCGGTCGCTCATGAAGCTGTGCTAAGATATGTGGATACTTTTTACCAAAAAGTACTCATATTTAACTCGTTATTTTTTTTCTCATTTTGGAACAATTTTCTAGTTCTAGCCAAAAGTTGGGTTTTAGCTACTCAAAGCAAGCAGATACGTTTTCACCAATCGAGATGTCACTAACAGTTACTCTATGGCGCTTGGCTTGCCTAACCTCATTGATCGTTATTAACCGTGCTTGCCAAAAAAAAGATATGAGCAAATTTAGTGCCAAGCCATTTTGGCCGTTGGCACTTCGTTTACAATTGACCTTAGTGAATAATTATGGGTACCTTTAACCACAGAGTAGATGAATAGTTGGCTCCCAAAATGGTGAGATAATTGATTCATCATCATTACATCACAGCGTTTTTGATTTATTAATTTAAATATTTTTTGATGCTATGTGCCAGTATGTCCGTGAAAATATTGCGTAGAATCGACAGTGGTTCTCAAAATTCAGAGGTTCTCAAATTATTTAAAAGCGAACATAGATACTGCGTATGTATTAGCATAGTCTAAATTTAAAAATAGAACAGGATAACTAATTTATGATCATCAAACTGTTAAGAGTCATCTGTAGGCAGATGAAACTGCTAAATAAATCATTATCCCCAGTCCGCATTAATTCCCACTATAGGGGCACGGATTTCTTTTCATCAAAAGGAAGTTTGTAGTCTTACGCTCTGATCTAGACAATCTTAGATTTTATGTTCGAAGACTACACGCTCATGCAAGATTTTCACGAAGATTTCCTTTCCTCGGTTGAGTGCATTGGTGTATATAATATATTGGAGTGTATAATGTAGAACGATGGACTATTGGTAACTAGACATGATCGGGAATCATGTCCAGTACTGGTGCACTACTGTAATCATAGTTGCCACCTTTTTAACGAAAATAACGTAAACTTAAAAAATCGCCATTTAAAAAATGTCTTAACAAAAACAAGCAATCTCTGAAAAAAAAGTATAACGCATTTTTTTTTATTCTAAATTAAAATTTATATATTTTTTTAATTTAATTGTATCAAAAATTTTCAGTTAAACGTATCCCCCATATAATCCTTATCTTACAAATCGAAAAAGACAATTGTACGCTTGTGATTATGTGATCAAAGAAATTTTATAATATAACTGTTATATAAATTAATAATTATATAACATAATGGGCAGGAGCTATTAAAATATAGTCAAGTAAAATAACGTAAGTTTATTAAAAAGTAATCGTTCCAACCACGTGAAATTCGATTTTTTGTTATATGGGAGTCCCGAAATAAACATATATTTAAATAAAAAGCCATAGAACTAATTTTACTTGAACTCTCGTACCTTAACGGCGGCTACTAAAACAGGGATCAAGCTGTATCTTCAATTCTACTGGACCGATTTTGATTAAACATGCCACAGTATTTATCCAACTTAAATATTGCGGAATATTTCATCAAAATCAATGGTAACAAACAGTGCCTTTAAGACTGTATCGATTTGACCAAAATCTGCTTGCTTGTTTTTGCGCGAAGCTCGAACAAACAAATAAACAACGACGGATTTGGTTTCAGAAACCGTTAATTAGTCGATCTGGGTAGTCTTTTTTTCAATATCTTTGATTTACAATTTTTGTAATTTAATAATTTTATAATGGTTATAGATAAGTGCAGAATTACTCAACTATTCAAAACTCAATGATAACCTTTGTTTTAGAACCTGCCTACATCATAATTTGTTTTATATTTATAACCTTTACTCATCTATAATCGTGGGTGTTCTAACGACAGTTCGTTGTAGACACTATCTATAAGTATAATATCAATGTAATATATTTTATGATATCTTCTATACTATTATAAAATTATTAAATGTCAAATTTTCAGAAATCTAAAATATTTAAAATTAAAATATTTGTTTGTTCGAGCTTCACGCAAAAACCAGCGGGTAGATCTTGGTCATAATGTTAGAGTCTTAAAGATACTATTCCGACGTAAATACTGCGGCATGTTTCATAAAAATAGGTCCAGTAGAATTCAAAAGTTTGATCCCCATTTTTAATAGCTACCGTTAAGTTACAAGAGCTCAAGTAAAGGTGGTTTTTATATTAATCTATGATTGTTTCGGGATTTCCCATGTAGCGGAAAACCGTCATGCACGTGAGCGGAGCTGCAGGCAAAAGTTACATAATAATAGCATCCATTCCATTTCATTTCTGTGAGATCCAGCTAAAGGATATACCAGGTTATCAACGCTACCCTATTATTCAATCAAAATCTACTGCGATCTCCAAGATACCCGCCAAGCATGGAGATTATTGCAAATCCCTCTTGTTTAAGGAAGAGGCTCATGCCAAGCAGTTGCCTTCCATTGGCTGATGGTGATGAAATTTTATGGAGTCCTCATTTTCAAAATTCATAGTGCTTATTCATACTTTGTAGCCACCCTTGGATTTAATGCCGTGAAGAAATAAATATTGAGTTAACCATTACGAAATGTCATTTCATAATGCAGGTCTGAATGTATCACATTAAAATTTAATATCCAACCTTTTTGCATCCGTACGTTACATTCAAACTTATTGGCGACTTTAAAGTGAAAAGCAAAAAGATGTGCACCACGGACGGAACTCGTGACGGTGTCAGAGCCGTTGACGTGCTGCTGTCGCTGATTCTTCTATATTGTGGACTGTATATACGATGTTGAAGGTTTCAGAATGAAAGAACTCCAATCTCCCAGTGTTTCAAAGCTTCCGAGGCGTAGGAGGTCCGAACCCAGCCGCGTACTGTGTGTTGCTTCTTTGATGGCTGACTTTGTAAAAAGTATGACAAAATAACATTGACGTCTATCATGCTTTTTAAAAATTTTTAATCAATTGAGGGAACGTCGTCAGTGATTTAAAATTTCCCAATTGGGAATGAAATATCTGATTTGTATTTTAAATATTAATATATGTTTTGTTTCAGGTCCGCGCCCAACACCGACACCCAGTGGAGCGCCGCGTTCTGCTTTTCAGCACGCAGTGAGGGCATCGCGCGGCATATCGCACGCCCACTTTCAATAAATATAAGTATTTTATATGTTTAATTCATCATCCCCACTACAGGGGCACGGACCTCCCCTGATCAGGAGGGGGATTAAGCCGCAATCTACCACGCTGGCCTAGTGCGGGTTGATAGACTTCACATACCTATGTGAGCATGCAGGTTTCCTCACGAAGTATCCTTCTCCGTTAAGTACATTGTGTCTATAATATAGACCGTACATGAATTAGAAATAATAACTCAGTGTTACGGGACCGGGATCGAACCCACGACCCTTCGATCGTAAGCCGTGTCTAAAACCACTACACCACCAATGCACATTTTTAATTATATCTTTAATTACATACATACATACAAACACTCACGCCGGTATCCCATAAGGGTAGGCAGAGACCACAGTTTGCCACATACTACGATCCTGACACACCTCTCTCGCCTCATCCACGTCCATATATCTTCTCATACACTTTCGTCGATTAAGGGTGCTACGAACGTGGCCTTTTTGGAACAGCTTGTTGATATGGTTAAAGTAAGTTTTTCCTGGGCGCCCTCTGCCGACACTTCCACTCACATTTGCCCGGTATATTCGTTTCGTCAATCCATTGACCAAACCATTGGAGCATTCCTTTCTCGATCCTTGTCACCACATCATACTTCATTTATATGTCTTTAATTAGTTGAGGTATCATTTTAAAATACGCGCCATTTTTGTACCGTCAATGACTAGAAAAGGTACATTCATGTGTCACTTTTTGACAGTTGCGAAGTAAAAACTTCGCGAGTGACGAAAATTGTACGATTTATGCTCCAACAAAGAATAGAAAGCCACACGAGCCGCGAAACAATAGCTCTGTTGCACCAGATATTTCCCGGACATGTCATTTCGCTGAGGTAAAACATCAGTTGACGACTGATTGGTTATGTTCTTCCAATTCTGTGCCATTTGATCACGAGTTCGAGTTCTGGTAGAGACAATCTAAGGATTGTCTCTACCAGAACTCGAATGATGTGATGAGCACGAATGTTTGTATCCGTGGCACGGATGTTTATCTATATATGTATTAGCATTTTTACCCGACTGCGCCAAAAGGAGGGTTATGTTTTTCGAGTGTATGTATGTATATTTCTTTGACACGCTCTGTAGCCTAAACGATTTGATGTTTGAAATGTGTCGTTAGATTCGTCTTAACTGTGGGGGTGACAGTGATGATCGTGACAGTGGATATATCAAAATTATAAAAACA